>JACMIF010001892.1:0-16348 GCA_014805445.1 Diplogasteroides magnus | reverse complement strand
CTTTTACTTTCGGCTATTTTTACGATTCTTGGGCGTCTTTAACTTGGTCGGGTCGACGGGTTTTTGTGAATTTTTACCACATGAATTTAACGGGAGTCAATAACGTACGCCCCACCCCCCCCCCCCCACACTAGTGGACGCGTAGCGAGCTAATTCACTCAATTAATAAAAAGCAAACATTTGCTTGCTTTATATTGTATGACCACTGTGTTTAGAGACGTGAACAACATACCACAACATCGTTTTCTCTGGCAGGCTTCATAGGTACTGAAATGTTAAACACTCTCAATTGATGGTTCATACTAGCAAGAGGACGTTCACCTTGCAGGACCTGTTAACTGACACAGTAAGCAATATTTGGTTATTCTACTTACTCTAAACGTGAATCTTGTCGCATTGTCGTTGAAATTGAAGTAGTTAGTGGTGCGAGTGGTAGGGAGAGGAGTATTGGCAGGAATGAGCACATCGAATTTGTCATGCATAATTCTAACACCAAGTGATAGAGGAGTGACATCCACAAGACGAACAATTGGAGCAGAAGGATCAGAAAGAGAACGAGCCTCAAATAAATGAATAGCCGGAACAATCATCATAGCATACAAGAACGGCAGCCCCATACGCAACAGCCTCATCAGGGTGAATATCGTGTCTCAGTTGACGACCTCCAAACATTTCCTTCAGAATTTCCTGTACTCGAGGAATTCGAGATGATCCTCCAACAAGGACAACGTCGTCAAGAGAAGACTGAAGAATACAATTACATTGATTTTAAATTTCTTAAATTAACTAAATTAATGTTCTTAAAATAAAAAAAAACATACCGAAGTGACCCTCGCATCATCCATTGCATCCACAACACAAGTCTTCGTCTGTTGAAACAAATCTTCGCAAAGTTCATTGAAAGTTTCACGATTGATGTCAAATCCAGTTCTACAAGCATTTCATTCAGCGAACTTACAAGTTATATAGAAGTTGTTAGTAAAACACTCACAAGCGTCCATTTGGGGAAACTAATTCGATTCGGGTTGAACATCTATTAGAGAGAGAAACTTTGGCCCTTTGGCATGCATTGAAGACATCCCACTCCTTTTCACCAATGGGAACGTCTACGTAAATGAGTTTTGAAAAGAAACGGTACAGGCCAAACTCATGTCGACGAATCTTGTAGTAGCCTCATCAAATATTCTCTTAACGAAATCTTCTCCTCCAAGGAATGTCAGTCCATTTGTGGATTTGACAGTAGCCTCCATTCCTTTCATTGTGATAATTGATACATCAAAAGTTCCTCCACCAAGATCATACACCAGAATTGTTCTGGAATTTTTATTCCTGAACATATAATCGGACCAATAGCAATAACCTTTCCTTCTCGTCTCCCTTCTTCTGTCCATAAGCAATGGCCGTAGCTGTGGGCTCATTGATGATACGGAGAACATTGAGCCCTGCGATAGTTCCTGCATCCTTCGTCGCCTAAATATGACGAAATCGACATCAATAAAACTCAAATTCACCTGTCTCTGAGCATCGTTGAAATTGGCAGGAACTGTGATAACTGCATCCTTTACTTCACATTGAAGATATTTCTCTGCCATACACTGAATGAACACTTAAATTTGCAACATAGAAAAGGACAAGAATACCTTCATATGGCGGAGAATCAGAGAAGAGATTGTCTCAGGACAAATAACTTCACTTTTCTTACCACCAGGACTAACTCGAATGTTTGCCATTCTATTACTATCAGAGATGACCTGAGTATCAGAAAGGTGTAAGTACCGTGTAACTCAAAAGACAATACCTCAAATGGCCACTTCCTCTGCTTCAAATAAGAATCTTCCGCCGTTCGTCCCATGAATCTCTTTACTTCTGCAATAGTTCCATAAATGAAAGTATTTCAATGTAGGCTGACGGAATACGGTGTTTTGTGGATCCTCTCCTCTCTTCACAACAGCGTCTTCCCCAACAAGAGTCAACTTCTCACCGAAAGACACAACAGAAGGAGTGATTCTGTTGCCTGTATAATTGATAGCATAACACGTGAGAGTTGGCGGGATGAAGACATTTCCGCACAATCCACAACTCTTTCAGTTTTCATTTCCTGATTCGCACCCAAAGGCAAAAGTTGCTAGTCCCGACAAAACTAGCAACTTTAATGTTGGTAGCGAATCATGAAAATTAAAACTGAGTTGTGTAGTTGTGCGGAACTTGTTTGCCTGTATCCAAGCCTCTTCTGTAGCAGCATAACTCTGAAGTGTCATTTTGCGAGAAGGGGAACCAGTCATTCGAGAAGCCCTCTTCATTCCATAAATGGCGTCTTCTGAATGAATACATCTTATTATCGCACAACAATAAGAATATTACGCAATGCTGCAAGTGTCTCGATTCTCTTCTTCTCCACTTCATCTTCCATTGATCTCCTCTGTGCATCCAGTCGAAGTTATTCCACTTGATCAGCAGAAAGAGATCCCTGTATCACCACTCACTTCCAGTCCATTCAAAAGGACAAAATAAGTGCATTTGTGATATCTCATTTTCCTCTAGAGCATGTAATTAGTTAAACCAGTCATACAACTTTAGTGTACGATATGCAAGCAGTACATACACTTTGTACTACGATCTGTGCTGCTTTTCCTGTTTCCACAACGATGCTTGACACTTTAAGAATTCCATTCTTGTCTACTTTCATTGTGTACTGAAAGATCAATCACTCACGTACTGTAAATTGCTTACAGTGAGTTTATTCTCTCCTTTGAGACGAGGTGGAACCTTGATAAAGAACTTTCCCAGCAACCTATTATCCTCTGCCATTGGACGCTCTCCTTCATAAATCTGCAAGTTTTTACTGATGCTAGTACGTGAAAAATGCGTACTCTACTAGTAATCTCAGTCTGGAAATCTGAAGCGTTGCACCAATTATTCTGTGTAACTTCACAGGGATAAGGAGTATTCTTAGAAATAAATGGAATCAATAGGCCAGCAGAGTCCTTTAAGCCAATGGAAAGAGGAGTAACGTCAGCCAAGCGAACTGATTTCGAATCAGGATCGGACAAAGACTTGGCCTAAACATATTGTGTTGTCGTAGATAACGAAATTGTATGAAATATACCAGAATGGCTGCTCCATAAGCCACGGCCTCATCAGGGTGAATATCGTGTCTCAGCTGCTTCCCTCCAAACATTTCCTTCAGAATTTCCTGTACTCGTGGAATACGAGATGAACCTCCCACGAGTACAACTTCATCCAAAGAAGACTAAATAAGCTACTATCCTCCTCAAAATACAAGCGACACTCACCGAAGTGACTTTCGCATCGACCATTGTCTTCACAACACAAGTCTTCGTTTGTTGGAACAAGTCCTCACAGAGTTCGTTGAAGGTCTTACGAGAAATGGCGAATCCAACACTGAGATTGGCTAATTTATTGAGAGAGAAAAGAAAAAAAACACCCTGCGACCATTATTAGAAGAAATCTCAATCTTAGCAGAATTCTGCATGGACAACGCAATTTTGGCCCTTTGACATGACTGAAGAAGCTCCCATTCCTTATTGCCAATAGGAATGTCTATAAAAAGACAATACATTTGGCAAAGGACATGTAATTCACTCATATCGATGAATCTGGACGTCGCTTCCTCAAAGATTCTCCTGTCGAAATCCTCTCCTCCAAGAAAAGTGAGTCCACTTGTTGCCTTGACTGTTGCATCTAATCCCTTCATTTGTACAATTGACACATCAAAAGTACCACCATCGAGATCGTACACAAGAATGGTCCTACAAAGAAATAAGTAATGCCTTTAGATCCATTCTTTATCATTGACCTGTCTTTATTGTCTCCCTTCTTCTTCCCATATGCAATTGCTGCAGCTGTAGGTTCATTTACAACACGAAGAACATTAAGACCAGCGATGGTTCCAGCATCTTTTGTAGCCTGTCAATAATACTAATTTAATAAGAACTGATCAATTGAAAACCAGTCTCTGTGCATCGTTGAAATTTGCAGGAACGGTAATTACCGCATCCTTCACTTCGCACTGTAGATAATTTTCGGCCGTTGACTGGAGAAAGAGAGGAATTTGGTTAGTAATAGAATGTTTAGCAAACCCTCATGTGACGAAGAATGAGAGAAGAGATTGTTTCAGGGCAAAGAACTTCACTTTTCTTATTACCAGTACTCACTCTGATGTTTGACATTCCCGTTGTTCCAGTGATAACCTGCACAATAATCAAATGATCAATAACATAAGGACGAACCTCAAATGGCCATTTCCTCTGTCGCAAAAACGTGTCATTTGCTTCTCTTCCCATAAATCGCTTAATCTCTGGACAACATAATTGGATCATTCGACGTATAGTAAAAACAAACGAAAGATGGTGTTGCTGGGATCCTCTCCTCTCTTTGCAACAGCCTCTTCTCCCACAAGAGTCAATGTTTCTTCAAACGAGACGACAGAAGGAGTGATACGGTTACCTGGACAAGAGATCTTTTGTAATTGAACGAAACGACTAACCAAGTGAATTGTGGATCACTTCCACTTCTCCATTGTCGTTTACAACGGCGACACACGAAAATGTTGTCCCGAGGTCGATTCCAATAGCTTTCGCTTTCGACATACTGTAATGCTTCAAAGAACAAAACGTGATCACATGTACAAAAAAGCAAGCACGATATTCAATGGAAGGCGAGGGCCAAACCAAATTTTAAGGAACAGGAGAATGTAAGGATGATATATATTTTTAACCGTTGACTGAGCAAGAAGAACAACAAACAATAATACAAAGAACAACCTAAAACATTTTTTTTTTCATTTCTAGTGCTAAAGACTTTAGTCTCAAGTTAAACAAATTGCTGGATAAAATATAGTAACTACTTCTTTAAATAAAGTTAGCAATGCATATTATTACAGAAGAAATTGATTTGAATCCGTGTATTTACATCGACCATAAACACGGAAAAATGAAATTGTTCCACATAGACTTATTTCATTGCGCTTTTCTTCCTCTTCATAACTGAACTCCTACGACTGTTCAACTCCCCCTCACTCGAATTCTAAAACAAGGTAAACATGATCAATAGAGTTTCCTTATCAATAGTACTTTTCATCTTTGTCGTCATTCCGTTGGCGAGCTGTCGTCCCTCAATTCTTCATAGACAACCGCTCCCCAATGCGGAATGACGAGAAAGATGAAAAGTACGATTGATAAACTCTAATGATCAAATTCATAAACAAAATCAAGCATTCAACGAAATACCTTGTGAGACTGTAGCCATATTTCCTCTTCCGCAGCAATAACGCCCAGTTTTTGCTTGGCAGATTCGGAAGAAACCATGCGAGCCTCTCTTTTGACAGCGAAGATAGCATTCTCTTCAAAGACATTACTCATCCTGTATTGACTTGAGAGAGACTGTCATACGTAGTGCAGTAATGGCCTTTATTCTCTTCCTCTCCTCTTCATCCTCTTTCGCTCTTCTTTGTGCATCCAATCTTAGTTGTTCCACTCTATCAGATGACAATGAACACTGAATACAACAATAAGTGAAGACAAGAAGAGAGACAAACGAACACTGTTCACTACGATATGTGCTTCCATTCCAGTCAATTCATCTTGTCCACTAACATTCAAAATGCCATCCATGTCGATTTGGAATGTCACCTGATATAAGAGTGAATAAACACTAAATGAACTCCACTCCATACCATAACCTTGTTCTCCTTTGCAGGTCTTTCTGTTATCTCCACATCAAACTTGCCAAGGGAATGGTTCTCACTCGTTCGAGGACGCTCTCCTTGTGCCACCTCAACAATTCGATTACTGTAGTTACCGTACCTCAATGGTACCTGGATTTCGATGGACGGCATATTGTCAAAAGGATTTGTGTATGGACGAGAATGAGAACAGGGAATTGAAGTGTTTGCAGGAATGAGAACATCGAATTCATCATAAGCCATTCCTATTCCGAGTGAAAGAGGAGTGACATCAGCCAGACGAAGAGGAGGCAAACGAGAATCAGACAGGGAACGGGCCTCAAATCATTTCTGTTAAGAGGAATGAAAAGGAAACATACAAGAATGGCAGCTCCATATGAAACAACTTCATCTGGATGAATGTCATGTCTCAATTGACGACCTCCAAACATTTCCTTCAGAAGTTCTTGTACTCGTGGAATTCGACTCGATCCACCCACAAGAACAATATCATCCAGGGTACTCTTAATGTACTCATCAAGACTATTCATGATAATCACATCAACTGACAATATCAATCTTCGCCTGACTCATTGTCTTCATAACACATGTTTTCGTATGCTGAATCAGATCGTCAGTGATATCGTTGAAAGTTTCGCGATCTATTTCAAATCCTATCCTGCAACAATTCACAACAATGTCTGCGTAAAATATACAATTAAACATGTATAACAACAACACAATGTAAACATACATTTTACCACCATATGTAGAAAGTTCAATCTTAGCCGATTCCTGTTGCGATAGAGCAATCTTAGCCTTCTGACATGCTTGAAGAAGTTCCCAGTCATTTCGTCCACCATTTAAGTCTTAAAAGGCAATGTTTTGCAACGATATAACAATTGATCATCCTACTCATTTCCATGAATCTTGTTTCTGCTTCATCGAATAATCTCTTATCGAAATCTTCTCCTCCAAGGGAAGCGAGTCCATTAGTCGCCTTGACAGTAGCCTCCATTCCTTTCATTTGGACAACAGAAACATCAAATGTCCCTCCGCCAAGATCGTATACCAGAATTGTCCTACAATAAACATCTTTGGTACTGTAATGTGGAACAAATAACCTCTCAACCTGATCCTTCTTTTTGTGTCCATAAGCAATTGCAGCAGCCGTGGGCTCATTAATAATTCGAAGTACATTCAGTCCAGCGATGATACCAGCAGCCTTAGTGGCCTACAAAAGATAATCAATACGAGCTCTTTTTTATATTGTAAATGAACCTGTCTTTGGGTATCGTTGAAATTGGCAGGGACGGTAATCACAGCATCTTTGACCTCACATTGAAGATATTTCTCAGCCATACACTACATTGATAGGCATATATTGTTATAGTATTATTTTATTAAAATATATGTGGAATACCTTCAAATGGCGTAGAATGAGAGAAGATACAGTCTCTGGGCAAATAATTTCGGTCTTCTTGCCTCCAGGATTTACTCGAATGTTTAACATTCCCTTTGAGTCAGATACTAACTAAATTCTCATAGAGTCAAACTACTTCACAATCAAGTGCTCACTTCAAAAGGCCATTTGCCTTGCCTGATAAATTTGTCATCTGCTTTCCGCCCAATAAACCTTTTTGCCTCGGAAATCAAAAAAGGTTAAGTGGGTGTAAATAAACGTACGGTAAATGGTGTTACTGGGATCCTCTCCTCTCTTAGAGACTGCTTCTTCGCCAACATATGTTATCTTCTCACCAAATGAAACGACAGACGGAGTAATACGATTACCTGAGCAGATAAAACATAAAAAGGAATTAAATGGAAGGATAACCGAAGGAATTGTGAATAACTTCTACTTCTCCGTTGTCATTCATAAAAGCGACACATGAGAAAGTAGTGCCAAGATCAATTCCAATCGCTGGCATTCTGAAACAGAAATTGAGAGCGAATGCATGATTCAAAATGAGCATACTAAAAAACTAAGTAGCTGTTTGCATTTGAACTTGGCCCAGTGAAACTGAGGAAGAAGAGAGAAACAGACGAAGACTGCGCAAAAATCGGAAACTTCTATAGAACAGTGGACCCGAGGGCACGCGTCTGGTCTCTGTAAACTACAGAGCAAGTAATTCTAATTCTTGTTCGATATAATTGAACTTACGCCTTTCTTTAATAGTAAAAGCGAGAGTTAATTCAAGTATACAAAATCAAAACAAAAAAAGCTTATTAATAATAATGACAGCTGCTACCGAGAAAATGTCAAAAAAAACATATTTTAGAGGAATACATGTCATTAGTTCGAGACATTGAGGTATTGAATGGATGACTGTAAACAGCCAATCAATATTCACAACGATTCATATGAAAACACAAAACACGTTTATTCAATGTTAAAAATGAGAGATCAACAACATGTAGTATTTTGTGTGAGAAACAATAAATGGAAAAATGAAAGACTGTGCTATGAAAACTATCAACAACTGTGTTATATATCGCTAGAAAAACTTATTATATAGACTAATCCCACTTCAGTCAGTCAATCTCTTACGACTGTAGACTCTTTGTCCCTCAACTGACACAATCGCTTAGATAGTACCTCTTCAGAGGAATCCTAAAAATATTTTCTTAAAATAATTGAATATTAAATTAGATTTGAATAATCCAAGGAAGTACAGTAACCTTGTGAGTGTTCATCCATGTTTCTTCATCATCTGCAATAGATCGAAGATGTCTCTTCCTTCCTTCAGTTTGGGCTATTCGGACCTTTCTCTTCAATCCACATACAGCATTCTCTGCAGTCCCATCCTTTCCCCCAATACAACAATCAATTTCCCACCCAGTCCAGTTAATGTCTTCTGTCTCTTTGCCTCCTCTTCATCTTCATTTGCTCTCCTTTGTGCATCCAATCGAAGTTGTTCCACTTCATCTGTTGTCAATGATCGCTGAGACAGAGACTCTCTTCATTCTCAATTAGACTGTTCACAACTGACACTGTTCGCCTTGACAGACATTTGGTTCCCAGATTCTTTGTTCATTGCAGAGACTGTGAGAATTCCGTTACTGTCCAGATTAAAGTCCACCTTCAATTTAAGTATTTTTAAAAATAAAATGAAATTTTTTTACTTGAATCTGATTCTCATTGGCTCGTCTTGGACTGAGTCGAATACTGAATTCCTTAAGAAGATAATTCTCATGTGCCTGACTGCGCTCTCCCTGTCGAACCTCAACGAAATACATTAGATACAATTAGGGAATGGAATTTACAGTAATGACGGTTTCCAAGAGATTATCGTAAGGATTCGTGTAGAGTTGAGTTTTTGAAATGGGAAGGGGAGTATTGGCGGGAATGAGGACATCGAATCGATCATTTGTCATTTCAACTCCAAGTGAAAGAGGAGTAATGTCCACAAGGGGAAGAGAAGGAGAAGAAGGAGAAGAGATCGAATGAGCCTCAATCAATCAAATACAAATAATCATTCATTTAAAATTCACCAAAATTGCTGCTCCATAAGCAACAGCTTCATCGGGATGAATGTCGTGTCTTAAATGTCGACCTCCGAAGAATTCCCTTAGCAATTCCTGTACTCGAGGAATTCTGGTCGATCCTCCCACAAGAACAATATCATCCAGGGAATCCTTAACAAATACGTCGATAAAAAGATACAAACAAAAATTAAAAATAAACGAACTTTAGCTACATTTGCATCTTCAATGGTCTTTTTGACACAATTAATTGTTTTTTGAAATAGATCATCGCATATTTCGTTGAATGAGACTCTGTCCACCACAATTGACGCTCTAAATGATATCTCTTCCTTATATACAAGTGAAGAGCAAACGATTTTCCGGTTGGAACAGCAATACTAATGTTGGCAGAATCACGATTGGACAGAAGTTTCTTTGCTTCTCCGCATGCGATCATGCGAGCCGATTCTTGACCCTCTACAGGAATATCTGCAGAAAATTATACATTTGCCCATTTTGAATGTCAACCAACTCATATCCATGAATCGTGCAGTCGCTTCCTCATAAAGTCTCCTGTCAAAATCCTCCCCACCAAGAAAACCGAGGCCATCTGTCGCCAGGACTGTTGCACCACCTATTGCATTCATGTGCAATAAGGAAACATCAAATGTTCCTCCACCAAGATCGTATACCAGAATAGTCCTGCAAATTGGCCATTAAAGTGTATTAATATAAAAGTGCTATTATGTGACTTATAAAACGACCACGAGTTGACGATTCCGTTCATTTCTGCACGCACTGTTCTCTTTCACACAATCTTACAACTAGGAAACGGAAAGCAAGCAGAAGTGCATTTTCATTTAATTCCCTTGGAGTGCATGTCTATCTCAAATGATGGACAACAGCTAGTGAATTAGACGACAGAAAAAAAATGCACGTCTGTTTGCTAAAGTTAAGTTTACTACGTATTGCACACAATTGAAAGTGCTACGCGGAATTGTAATATTCCCGAGCAGGTAATTTGAGAAAGGAAAACTGGTGAATTATGAGATTTTCCTAGTTATAATACGTTCTAACCTCTCCTTTCCATCTTTCTTCTCGCGTCCATATGCAATGGCTGCTGCTGTCGGTTCATTTACTATTTGAAGAACATTGAGACCAGCTATTGCTCCAGCATCCTTTGTTGCCTGATCGTTCAAGTTACAGGCCTGCCGAAAAAAGGAATTTAACTTGTCTCTGTGCATCGTTGAAATGGGCAGGAACTGTAATAACCGCATCTTTTACTTCACATTGCAGAAATTGTTCAGCAACCATCTGAAACAAATCAATTCAAAAACAGTGTCCATTATCTTGTAAAAACCAACCTTCATGTGACGCAAAATCAACGAAGACAAGAGTTCCGGACGAAGATTTTCCATCTTTCCATTAGGATTCACTCGAATAACGGCCATACCCTTATCATCCTCCAGAATCTACATGAACCGTAGACTATGAACAAGAATATAACTCACTTCAAATGGATACTTTGTGGCCTTTATGTGAGGATCATTTGCCTTCCTTCCCATGAACCTCTTCACTTCTGTATTGACTACTCATTTGAGTATTCAATGTAAACTAACGATAGATAGTGTTTGATGGATCCTCAGTCCTCTTATTCGCTGCATCCTTTCCAACTATGATTCTCTTCTCTTCAAGATGTATCACAGATGGAGTCGTTCGATCACCTTCAATTATCAAATGACATATTTAATTGTTTCGAAAATAACAAGAAACGTGACAAGCGATCGAATTTTGAAAAAAGAGACAGCATAACGCTCTGCATCTCATTCTGACCGGTGGGAAAGCTCAGCTACGCTTACTAAGCTGGAAGGAATGAGCCGCAATGCACAGAGACTAAAAAGTTGCACTATGTAATATAATATAGTCTATGTTTCCAAAAAGGGATTCCTTAACGTGTCTCGATTGATTCACATGATGAGAATATCGGTTTGCTAGTTCTTCTCATCAATTTCATCCGTTGAATCTCGTTTTCGGTACGTTAGTCGGAAGCCATTGAAAGCAAGCGAAGAAAGGAGGAATAAAACTGATTGTCGAGAGAAACTGTATTTAAAATCTCGCCCCTCATCGCCAACTTGCAATAGAATATTATTGCTTCTTTCCTCTCGGCATCAAAAAAATAAATCTCGTTTCTCGTCTGAGCAACTCTAATTCCATTATTCACTAACCGTATGGGTTGTGGATGATGATGACATCTCCATTGCCCCTCACTATTCCAACACATTAAAACGTCGTCCCCAAATCGATTCCAATCGCAGGCATTCCTCAAATTCAAAGTAATTACTTCATTCTAAGACAAGGCAGAATTGTTAGGAATACATATCGGTTGAAGAAATCGATTAAATTCAATACCGATACGTTGCGAGCATGGTAAATAATTGAGATTGGTCAGCTGGAAATGCACTAGGATGTCTGACCACAATTTGACTGAGGAAAAAGATAAATGATGGATGGTCTTAACCAATCACAACACTGAAAAATTAAACGGTATTTCAAAGAAACATTTATACCAACATCCAAACAAGTAGTTCCTTCGCATGTAAACAGGAAAAGAAATGTTATTAGTATTACGAACAACAAAATGGTATGTACAACAAAAACAAAGGAAGATCTTCAGAGATAAAATGAAAAACGGAGAGGAGAACAAGTATCGGGTAAGTGCATTCATCAAACTTACACTGCATTTGAAATGTCAATACTATTCAAGTGCATGTAGCATTCTGTCGATCTCTGATCATTTCAAGTCTTCCCATCAATGTTTCCTCACATGAATCCTAAAGACATCATTCAAACAGGAGCAAATGTGAACAAACCTTGTTGTCCTGCAGCCACAATTCCTCTTCATCCACAATTCTCATCAATCTCTCACTCAGAATGGGCGAACAACTGTGTGATCGAGCCCTTCTCTTCATTCCGTAAACTGCATTCTCTAAATTACTTTTCTCTCTCTAAATTTCATTCTTATCACCAATAACTCAAAAGTGTTAGACATAAAAGAGAAAACCAACCAATAGCATTGATTGCCTTGATCCTCCTTCTCTCTGTTTCATCCTTTAGTGCATTCCTCTCAGCCTCCAATCGTAGTTCCTCCACTCGATTCTCAGTCAATGAACCCTGACAGTCTTCCATTCACTACTCTCCAATAACAATGGACTCACTCTATTGACAGTGATCTCCATTTCATTCCCACTGTCACTGTCAAATGCACTCACTTTGACAAGTCCCTCCACATCAACATCGAATGTCACCTGTACAAGTAGTCAATCCCTTCTACCAATCAATACTCACCACAACTCTATTCTCCCTTTCAGGCATCTGTGCAATATCAATGTTGAACTGTCCCAGTTTGTGATTCTTACTTGCAATGGGACGATCACCTTGATAGACCTCAATCAATACTTAAAGTATAAGTATTGGGGAATGATCTAACCGTGATGCGCATTTCATCCTGGTAGTCATATACATTACAAACATCATCGGAAGCAGAGAAGGGAAGAGAAGCGTTGGCCTTGACCATTCGATGATACTTATCATGTTTGAGACCAATTACAAGTGCAAGAGGAGTGACATCCACAAGATGGACAGAGACTGCCATTGCATCACAAAGTGAACGAGCCTCAATCGATACAAGTATAATACAGTAATAGAAGGAAGAATAGGGATATTAGACAGGGATTCTCACCAGAATGGCCGCGCCATGTGCAACAGCCTCATCGGGATGAATGTCGTATCTCAATTGACGACCTCCAAATAATTCCCTTAGCATTTCCTGTACTCGAGGAATTCGGGTGGAACCTCCCACAAGAACAACGTCATCCAGTAAAGACTGATCAGGATCCCTGGGGTTCTAAATCGGTAGATTTATTGTCGTTCTTCTCCAGAGAGCTGTTGTCTCGCTTTCTGTCGAGACAACCAATCGCTTTGATGTCATTCTTATCCGCGCTGCGGAGAAGAATGACATCAAATTCACCGATTTAGAACTCCTTACAGAATGACACAGTTGTCAATCAGTAGAATGGCAATTGATATAATGGTGCGACTCACAGGATTAATCCGTGCTTCTGATATTGCGTTTATGACACAAGTCTTCGTCTGTTGAAAGAGATCTTCACATAGTTCATTGAATGTTGCACGAGTCATATCGAATCCCGCCCTGAACAAAAGTGTCACAGTGAATACGCAGAGAATACATACATTTGTCCATTCGGAGAGGCAATTTCAATCCTTGCTGAACTACTTTGTGATAACGCAATCTTGGCCTTCTGACATGAATGGAGAAGTTCCCATTCATTCTCTACCGGCACATCTGACAAACATAGACTGATAAATTATATTAAAAGCTGTAAAACTGGAAATACGTCTCTAATCGCACACATGCTCATTCAAAATTTTCGAAAATCAATTATAAAAACAGGACTCACTCATATTGATGAATCGCGACGTCGCTTCCTCATAGATTCTCGAAATCTTCTCCTCCAAGAAAAGTGAGTCCACTTGTAGCCTTGACTGTTGCATCTAATCCCTTCATTTGTACAATAGAAACATCAAAAGTTCCTCCACCAAGATCGTACACAAGAATCGTCCTGTAAACAAGCGACATTCAAAATTATATTTTCCAATGACCACCTTTCTTTTCCATCCTTCTTCTCGCGTCCATATGCAATTGCTGCAGCTGTGGGCTCATTGATAATACGGAGAACATTGAGACCCGCAATGGTACCAGCATCCTTTGTGGCCTATTCATTGACTGTCGAATGGTTTGGGAACATTGCAACACTACCTTTCGCTGTGCATCGTTGAAATTTGCAGGAACTGTAATGACAGCGTTTCTTACTTCACATTTCAGATGATTCTCGGCGATTTTCTGATACAGATTGATGAATGTAGAGAAGAAGTGTATAACCTTCATGTATCGAAGGATGAAAGAAGAGATCATTTCAGGACAAAGAACTTCATTGTTCCTTCCACCAGGATGCATTCGAATATTCGCCATACCGTTTACATCAGATACAATCTGCAGATCATTACAGTATCCACTGAAAAACATCATCCTTTATCTCACTTCAAACGGCCATGTATTCTGTCTGATGGAAGGGTCATTGGCACGTCTTCCCATGAATCTCTTCACTTCTGCAGAATATCATCACTCATTTTGACAAATGGAAAATGGTACAAACGGAATACGGTGTTCTGTGGATCCTCCACTCTCTTGGCCACTGCTTCTTCTCCAACAAGAGTCAATTTCTCATCGAAAGACACAACAGAAGGAGTGATTCGATTACCTGGACAAGTGATAGTATAACATGTGAGGGACAGCGAAATGCTCTTCCAATCTCGTGAAACGAAGGTCGCTGATGTGCGATTGAACCCATTCCCATTTCATTCCCATATCGCAAATATATGCTTCGCGGTCTCTAGTAGGCATCGCATTTCGGAAAATAAGTGCATCATTTATCACCTCTACTCTTCGGCAAGCAGTTGTTTCTAATAGTGACAGACAACCAGTACCCGAAGAGTAGAGACGACAAATGATGCACTTATTTTTCCTAAATAAGTTGCCTAGTCTCTAGTGAGAGTGGAAGGGTTACATACATTTTGCACGACAGGATTTTTCCCCATTCGGCTATTTCCCCGACTGTCAGAATCATGCAAGTTCCCCGACAGTCTTTTCTCCCCGACCGGCCAGTTACCCGACAAGGTTTTTCCCCGACTTCATTAACTGAAGTATGGTAGCATGGACAAGCTGTGTATTTTTTCGGGCAAATGTCTTGCCGGGGAACGGGCCGGTCGGGGAACGAGCCGTTTGGGGAAATATTACGTTCGGGGAAAATACAAGTGTCCAGTGGAAGATACTTACCATATTCATTGGGGATCACTTCAACTTCTCCCTTCTCATTCACGACCGCGACACAAGAGAATGTCGTTCCCAGGTCAATTCCAATGGCTGGCATTACTATAAGTTGGAACTCATATGACTGCAGTCATTACAATAATTTGCCAATGAATATAAAATATGAGAAAGATGACAACACTCGGTCAACTTCTTACACGGCAAATTCAACAAATAAACAGTGCTTCTTTATTGTAACGAACGTAAAAAGTAAAGTGTATGAATTAATACAGTATGATGTTTCTGGTAACAAGGCGAAACTACACAACACATAAATAAAAGTTTCATGAACGAGAAGTGTAAATGGATAACTTCTTCTTAAAGAACACGAATGCTCCCTCATACATCAGCCTTTCGCCGTTTCACTCTTTCAATGCGAATATTGAACTCCTCCTCACTCGAATCCTGCAAAAAACCAATTCAATAATAAATGAAGAATGATGTTTTATTACAAACCCTGTGTCTCTTCAGCCATGACTCTTCCTCATTTGCTAGTCTCTGCATGTATACCTTGACAGGGTTAGAAAGAGCAGTGCGAGCAGCCCTTTTCACTCCATGAATTGCATCCTCTGTAAATGGTCGCAAAATGTATGTTAGACAGGTAACGATAAACAAAGAAAACATACATACCAAACATCGCGTCGCCTTTTCTCCCTTACGTCGTTCTCCGCTTTCCTCTGTGCTTCCAATCGAAGCTGTTCCACACGATCAGATGACAGTGAACTCTGAGGAAATTTGCAAATATGTATTAAGTTTTTAGTAAAATAATGTGTACAGCGTATTGTATATGTATATGCAATAAAGAAGCGGAAAATTGCAATAAGAAAAGATGACCATAAAGGACAGATCTGAACATAAATTGAAAGTGCAAATGATACATACACTGTTGACAGTGATGGCCACTTCCACTCCAGTCTCTGCATCCCTCGCAGTCACATTCAAAATTCCATTCACATCGACATCGAATCTCACCTACAAAATCTTTTATACATTTATTGTGCCTTTGGGCAAACATTGATCTCGTTTTCGTATACAGGTTTCGGTGGTACGTTTATCGTGAATTCTCCCAGCTTATGATTCATCGATGCCAACGGGCGTTCACCCTGGTATACCTGAGCAGTGTTCCATGATGATTTATTTATAATATTAGGTTGAGTCACAAGTTCTGTCATATATTCTTTTCACATCGATTATCTTCGTCCAACCTGATATTAGCCATTGCCCATAATTATCATAGACTCCCCACGCAAGAC
>JACMIF010001891.1:0-20795 GCA_014805445.1 Diplogasteroides magnus | reverse complement strand
AATGACAAGGTGGGGCAACCCCATAGGGGTTGCCCCACCTTGTCATTGCACAACATAAGCGTATCACTATGCACAAAGGGCAGTGGTCGTCCTTTCAAATGCAGTTACTTCGTTGAAAGCGATTTCACAATCTCCGGGATTTGTAGAGAACTATCGGAAATGTTTCATTCATTTTGCCGGGAAGACCCATCTGATAAAACCATTTCCGTTCGAAGTTTGCACTGAGCAGAATGAAATGCAGTGTGTTAAGGAAATTCGCGCATTATTGATGACATTAGTTTGCCAATTCAAGGCATATTTTTTCATCGATGGAAAATTTAAAAAGAAAACATTTATCATCATTTATATCGAGGCAGATACGTTCCTATTCGAAAACCTCGGACAGTCTCATAACATAAGCTTAAAGATGGGGCATTTGGTTCAATTCAGTATGATCACATCGTCATCGTCATCTTCTTTCGACACTTGGTATTCTTCAATCATCCATTCGAAATCCTCCGGATGATCCTGAAAATTTCGTGTTAACGGGAGGGGGGGGGGCTTCAGACAATAGACTCACGTCAATCGCGTGTTTTCTGTAGGTCTTTTCTGTTTGCAAAGTGTCTTGGCACAATTGGCATGGAAATGAGGTTGACGGCTGTTGTATTGAAGAAGCTTTTGTGATGGATGAGTTTTGTTGCTCCAGTATGCCCAGATTCTTAAAGCATTGAATGTTTGTTTGCCACGAGAGAGAGAGAGGAAAAGCTAACCTTGCACGGCAGTTTCAGCGTTATTTTGTCCTCGTTGTTCGCTAGAAGATCAAGAGGATTCATTTCGAGTAGTGGTCTATACGACTTGTGAGTCTCAAATAATCGCTATTTCCTCGGTTATCTCCTACTATTACATACCATCGAGTTATGCCGGTAATGGCTCACAAGTGCCAAGAAATTAGAGGCATTGCTCTTGCACTGTGGACAAGTCATAAGACAACGCTGAAATTTTCGAGCTATTTCTCGTGATAGATGGGGCCAACGGAGGCGAGAGCGTCCTTGCGGAATTTCCTTTTTTTCAACGACTTCCATTTTTCGCATTTCTGCAGAAGAGCTTTCTTTCTATAAGCCTATAAAAGAATTCTATGGTGGGATCAATTTAGATATTATATTACGCGACGAAGATGTCTCCGGAGTGAATCTGAGTTGCTGTATACATTCCTGCAAATCGGACACCGTCGGTAGCAATCGTCGTTTTTCGTAACACTATTTCTTTTCAGAAAGTCTTTATACTGCGTCTAAACATAACAATTATGTTTTAAAGATGACGGCTTACCTTTTCTTTTATCCTGTCAACATGCGATATCTTGTCGCATTGGTACATGCGGTGATTTATCAAGAGACTTCTCAGACTGAAATATAGTAGGGTACCGCTAATGGGACGTTATTGACATCCGTTCATTTCTGCCGTCTAATTTCATTCCTAGCGGTTCTCAGGGAGGACCGCTAGGAATTAAATTAGACGACTAGAAATGAACGGCTGTCAATAACGTCCCATTAGCGACACCCTCAAATACAGTAATGATAAGACATTTATTGATTGATGGCTCATCACGCAAACCACAAGGTCGTTTTTGGTTACTGTAATCTTAAGTAACCCTAACCTTAAGTAACCCTCACTCATAAAGTTCATCTTATACTCGAAATCTTGGGCTAATCTCCCGGCTGAGGGACCTAATCAAAAGCCCCTACTATATCAAATCGAAACTGACGACGGTTCGAGAAAGCAGCGCACGCTCCCACGATTTTCGAAAATTTCATCTAGAGAGCGTACATGTAGAAAACGCCCTGCTTTGCCAACCATAGGTCTGTAAACAATATTTACTTGCTTGTTCTAAATTTTTTTAAACAATGATGAAACACAAGCTATCGAGAACGGGGCAATTAGTTCAAGTCAACATGGTAACAGCGTCATCGTCCTCATCTTTCAACACTTCAAATTCTTCAATCATCCAATCGAAATCCTCGGGATGGGCCTGAATTTTCCATGATAACGTATGAGCCTCGTTTTGCAAATTCACATCAGTTGCGTGTTTTCTGTAGGATTTTTCAGCCTGGAAAGTCGAGTCTCGACATAATTGGCAAGGAAATGAGTTTGACGGCTGTTGTATGGGTGAAACTTCTGTGGCTGTAGAGACTTGTTCCCCCGTTACACCTAGTTTCTGAAAGGAATTGATTTGTGATATGTCCTGAATTTGATAGTAAGATGTCAACCTGGCACATCTTCTTCAACTTTATTTTGTCCTCGCTATTCGCTAGAAGGTGGAATGGGTCCATGTCAAGTAGTGTTGTATGAGATTTGTGAGTCTGAATCATCGTGATCTCGTACTTTTGTCTACTAACAATAATAAACCTTCGAGTAATATTTTACTCATCAGTAGAAAATTGGAAACATTTATTATCATCATCAATAAACAAGGAGATATACATGAGTTCAAAAACATATTCACACAGAAAAATAACTACCGACAAGGTGTAAGATCGGCAATCATAATTGCCGCGGTGGCTGTAGTTATAACTGCCTATCTTACACCCCCCAAACTACCGGATCAGTAGATATTTTTCTGTGTGTGATAGTGTCAAAATTCCAGATTTGGAGAACGGTCATTTAGTTCAAGTCAGCATATGGGCATCTTCGTCGTTCTCCTCTTTAACCACTTTAATTTCTTCAATCATCAATTCGAAATCCTCTGGGTGGACCTGAAATTTCAGTGATAACGAGTGGCTTCAGATAATTAATTCACGTTAATCGCGTGTTTCCTGTAGGAGTTTTTTGTCTGGAAATTGTCTTGGCACATTTCGCAGGGGAATATGATTGACGGCTGTTGTATAGAAGAAACCTCTGTTGATGGCGAGATTTGTTCGTCCTGTTCACCTAATTCCTGGAATGTTATGAATTTTTTATTCAGGATATTCAGAAGATGATGCCCTGCACAGCTTTTCCAGCTTTATTTTGTCCTCGCTTTTCGCAAGAAGGTCGAACGGATTCATTTCCTGTAGCGTTTTATGTGATACGTGCGTCTGAATAATCTTGATCCCTTGCTTCTCCCGTACTAAGTAAACCTTCGAGTAATGCTTGTAGTGGCTCATCAGTGCGCAGAAATTAACAGCATTTTTCTTGCATGTGGGACAACTCACGAGACAACTTTCAAATTCTCGAACTACTGCTCGTGGTAGATGGGGAAATCGGAGGCGAGAGAGCCTCTTCGGCATTTCCTGAGTTTCTCGTAAATTAGATTTCGATTTGCATATTATGCCTGTATATTATATACCTTTTCAACTACTTCCATCTTTCGGAGTTCTGCTGAAGATGTTGTCATTCCATGAGCCTGTAAACGAATTATATGATGGGGGTCAATTTAGGTATTGTTTTACATCGCGAAGATGCATTCGAAGCGACTCTATTCTGCTGTATACGTTCCTGCAAATCGGACAGCGTCGGCAGCAGTCATCGTTTTTCGTAACGCTGTGATCTTTCAGAAAGTTCTTATACTGCACAGCTTTTCCAGCTTTATTTTGTCCTCGCTTTTCGCAACAAGGTCGAGTGGATTCATTTCGAGTAACGTTTTGTGCGATTCGTGAGTCTGCATAATCCTGATTTCCTTTGTTCTTAACTAAGTCAACCTTCGAGTATTCCCCGTAATGGCACCGTAGTGCACGGAAATTGGCAGTATGTTCCTTGCACTTGGGGCATGCCATGATACAGATATCAAATTCGCGAACAACTGCTCGTGGTAGATGGGGAAATCGGAGGCGAGAGAGCCTCTTCGGCAGATCCTGATTTTTTATAAAGTTGATTTCGATTTTTACATTAAAGAAGCCGTCCGGGGAGATTGCAATGCGCTTCCCCACCGAGATCAGTATCTCCAATTCCCTCACTCTCTCGTCGTTAGAGTGATCAACTCTGACTACGAGAGAGTAGGAGAATTGGAGAGACTGATCTCGGTGGGGAAGCGCTTTGCAATCTCCCCGGACGGCTTCTTTAATGCATTATACCTTTCCGACCAGTTCCATTTCTCGAATTGCGGATGCCGTTGCTTTCATTCCATGAATCTATAAAAGAATAGATATTATGAAGGGGAATACTATGATATTATTACATCGCGAAGATGTTTTCGAATAGAAGCTGAGCTGCAGAATACATTCCTGCAAATCGGGCAACGTCGATGGCAATCGTCGTTTTTCCTAACACAGCGCTCTTTCAGATATTCTTTAAACTGCGACTAAACATTACAAATATTTTTTATACATAAGCGACTTACCTTTTCTTTTATCCTGTCAACATCCGATAGCTTTGCGCGTTGGTACATGCGGTGAAATATTAAGAGACGCTTCAGACTTAAAATATAATAATGATGAGATCATGATTGATTGATCATTCATATATATATATTTATGTCGAAGAATGAAGAAGAAACGTAGAGAAAATTTACCCGAAGACGGCATTGCATGCACCACAGCGCATTTCCTCAGATTTTGTCCGGTGTCTCTGTAAGGAAAGAATGCACCTATATACATTGACAATGAAAAACAAAAGAATATTAGCGTTAATATAATGACAGATATAATAATTAATAATTTTTAATTAACTTGTGCGCGCAACATACCATGAATCTTTTATGAGCTTTAAGGCACTGTTCTGACGCAAATGGTTTTTTTCAGACTTCACATTTGAATAACTAAATAAATAAATAAACCAAATTTAAATTTATATGCATATTACCTCCGCTTCGTCATCTTCAAATGCTGTCTTTCGTATTTGATCCAGGCATATTTTCAAATTGTGAGCCTGTTACAACATAATATTTCTAATATTAGGTCTAAAATGTGTCGGTGCCAAGTTTATTCCAGAAAAAAAGATTTTTCAGATGCTTATAGGGAATGAAGTTTCCGATGTAATAAATTTTAGCTATATTAGTATATCGTGTATCTTTTCCTTCTTCTTCGAAATTCACCAAGCCGCTACGTTTGATAAAATTTTTTAGAAGATGAGTTTTTCCAATTCGAACCGCCTTCAAGTGTTATTTCGTAAGGCTTTCCCCGTAATGATCAATGATAATGTTAAACAACGTGGATAGAGTGCAATGATGGATACTATGGTCAAATTAATGAACCTTGGCATATTTTAAACGTTCTTACCGTACGACAGTGACTTTGCAGTGATATTGCACTCAAATGGACAAAGTTGCACTCCGGACACCGAACATGGACAACGTCGTTTTGATCTCGCTTCCGATACAATTTCTACGTAGGAAACAACTACACAGTTTTCCCTTTGAACGAGCAGCTTACTGTTTCAGCTTCTCGCTCGAACTTATTCAGTTTACAACACTGAAGTCTATGTTTTCGAAGAAGAGCAGTAGTTCTGAAAATAAAATTTTTTTTAAAAGTTGGGTCAACTCCCAACCTGAATTTTTCGTTGCATTCGGTACAAGGAAGTTCATCGATTGATTTCCGGTGCTTCTATTAGTTACTGATATCAGGTGAAACAGTGATATCCATGACTAGGGAACGCATCTTCCCCAATCTCATGGGAGCGGTCGTCTCTCATTGCAATAGCCGATCGCTCGGAAGCGATTGGCGAGGTTACAAATTTATCTATCCATGACTGACCGTTCTGCTTTTGTGAGCGTTTAGGCCAAATTCAGTAGGAAAGGATTTATCGTAGGCGCCACACTTGAACGATGAGATTTTCATTCTCAACAAAAATTATTTAGCAAAATTAGTGCATGGACATAAAGAATCCAAATAAGGACAAATATAGACAATATTGACGTCATATTCGAGTTGAAAACAGAGAAAGATGCGTGAAGGTGTCATAAGTAAAATGGCTAGAGTGAACTTGGGAATGCATACGAATAGGTCGCGGGATCGTATAATATCATTATTCTCTGGTGTTATATCGTTCATTTCATTATCTTGACAAGGCAGGCCCATTGGCAAGAATAAAGAATTGGCGCACTGAGAGACTGTTTTAGGGCAAAGGGGCACACAACATGAAGAAATATTGCGTATGGGTTACTTCCATCAAACATTGTGCTGCAGATGTAACGAAGTATTCGGATCCGCCGTGGAACTCCGATTGTGATTATCCTCATTCAGAGCCTCAGCAACACATTAATTACATCATCGACTTCTTTCCTTCACTATGTTTACTGCGGTACACACAAGTTCTCTTCCGATTGCGCAAATGTCGCTTGGGGAACCATCATGTTATTTCTAACCCCCAATGTTCGGAGCGGTTGTCTATGAAATTATGGACGACTGCTCCGATGAGAATGGGATGTTTGAAGTTCCGTAATGTTTTTCCTAATGGACAACGCGGACAACAAGACGCTTCTGCCAACCACAGGACAAGCCTCCTTCCGATACCGTATTATTGGGTAAGCGAGCCAGGGAAGATGGCTCCGATGACTCTCCATTCCGATTTGCATCGGATAACAGGCGTAAACATATTTCACGCACTACTATTATATATGCAGTGTGTGAAACATATTTTATTTTCGGATGACGATATTTGCGCACAGACACATCCGCGCAAGACATTTTTGCACAAGACACTGCCGCACAACTCATTAGTCTTTCCGTTTTCATTTTCATGAAATACTACCAACATGAAAGTTGATGGTCTGGACGAAACAAACAACTTAGTTGCTTACGGCAAAACGTGAAAATGAAAACTAAACGAGATATTCCAGAACGGCATTTGAAGCTTCCGGAACACTTTAATCCAATAATAACTGTCAATCATTTATCCGTGGAAAAGAAGTGTGATGAGTATCTCGGTGTCAAAGATAGGACTTCGACAACCGAACAGTTATCGATCGATTCGAATCTCTCATACCACGCACGCCCGGGGTTCTAACACAACTTCAAGGAACGATCACGTAAAAGACGGGACCGAGATTATTCTTGTGTTTTGAATTAAGACCAAAGACGTGAAGGGTTGTAGTGCATACGAAGTAAAATATACATTGTAGCATTACTACAGTGTCAATTGGGACTTGACCAATAATGACGATTGACTACTGCGCCCAATGCATATCTTGATAATCAGTAGAAAATTGGAAACGTTTATTATCATAAATAATTATTCAAAAACATGAGACAGTGTCGAAGTTCAAGATTTGGAGGTTGCCCGGTTAGCGGAGAATGGGGAAGCTACTCCTCTCCCCAAATCTCCGCTCGGCTCCCGGTGTGAATATGGCACATCCAACGACCAAAGGGAAGCATGACATAGGGGGAGACTTTAGTTTTAGTTCGTTTAGTCCAGTATGATCACATCTTCATCATCATCCTCTTTCAATACTTCGCATTCTTCAATCATCCATTCGAAATCATCTGGATGTACCTGAAATATTGGTCTTAACGAGGGGGCTTCAGCCTATAACTCACTTCAATCGCATGTTTTCTGTAAGACTTTTCTATTTGGAAAGAGTCTTGGCACAATTGGCAAGGAAATGATTTTGATGGTTGTTGTACAGATGAAACATCTATGGCCGGTGAATTTTGTTCCTCTTCAACACCTAGTTCCTGAAATGAAAGTATAACTCATGATTTTCATAAGATGATACCTTGCACAGCTGCTTCAACCTTATTTTGTCCTCGTTGTTTGCTAGAAGATCGAATGGGTTCGTTTCAAGTAGTGGTCTGTACGACTTGTGAGTCTGAATGTTCCGGATCCCTTGGTTTTCCCCCTACTAAAAATTAATTAAGTAAAGTAACCTTGGAGTAGTCCCTGTAATGGACTCTCAGTGCCTCTAAATTGGCAGGATTCTTCTTGCATTGGGGACAAGTCATGCGACAGCTCTCAAGTTCACGAACGAGAGCTCGCGGCAGATGGAGCCAGTGGAGACGAGAGCGTCCTTGTGGCAGTTCCTGAATTTATAATAAACTTGTTTTCGATTTAAATATTACACCTTTTCAACTACTTCCATCCTTCGGAGTTCTGTTGAAGATGTTATCTTACCATGAGCCTATAAACGAATTATATGATTGGTCAATTTAGAACTTGTTTTACACCACGAAGATGTACTCGAAGTGTTTCTGAGCCGCTGTATACGTTCTTGCAAATCGGACATCGTCGGCAGCAATTGTCGTTTTTCGTGACACTATGCTCTTTCAGAAAGTCTTTATATTGCGCCTAAAAACCACAATTAAATTTTGAAGATTGGAAACTGAGTAATAACTTACCTTTTCTTCCGCTCTGTCAACTTCCGATATCTTTGCGCATTGATGCATCCGGTGATTTAACAAGTAACGCTTCACACTGAAAACACAGTATGGATGATTTATGGTTGCTTGATTGATGGTTCAAATACATAAATAGCTATAATACACAATTCGGGTTTTTTTGACATGTATAAACATGTTTGCGCGGGAAATTTCAAGCATAGTACCGGCATATGTATGGGGGTTAGCCAATTTTTTTAGGAGTAGATATGACGAAGAGCGAAGAAAAACGAGAAAATTTACTTGAAAACGGCATTGCATGCATCACAGAACATCTGGTCAGACTTTGTCCAGTATCTCTGTAAATGTGTCGATATTTTGTGTCAAATTGTTGACTAGCGATAATATAAGTTATTATATTATCGCTAGTCAACATTAGTGTTTATGTAATAAAAGACTTATAATATATTTTAAAGCCGTTTTCCCATTCAAATAATAGAAAAAGTGAAGGGGGTACTCGAAAGTGGGCTTAGGAGTAGAGATACAGAAATGCTTCACGGGACGTTTTTTGAAGAACTAGCAGATTAGATCACAAATATATGTTCAAAAAGTTCGTAGCTTCAATTTGAACGAAGTTATGATTTTTCTAATTTTTGACCTATTTCCGCCTCCGGAACCTGGCAATTAGGCCGGTAGTCGGTTCTCATTTCAATGGTGTACTTACAGTACTTAGTGGTATACCCACACCAAGTTTCAAGACCCCAGCTTGAGTTTGAATTATCTCTGTTGTTGCCACAGTTGTTAAATTTTTCCCGAAAAGTAGTGACTTTGCTTCTTAATTAGCAAAAAATTTCTAACGTTTGAGACTTCTTGTGGACATAACCTACCATTGATCCTTTATGAACTTTAAGAGACTTTTCTGTAGAGAATTTTTTATTGCAGACATCGCAATTGAAGACCTAAATATAAAATACTAAAATTTATATTATGATTAGGATTACCTCTGTTTCGGCGTCTTTAATTGCTGTCTTTCGTATTTGTTCCATGCTAATTTTCAAGTCGTGAACCTGTTACGACGGAATATTATGGTATAGGTTCTGAAGGGGGTCGATTCCCCCAATGCAAAGATGGTTCCAGCAAGAAACAAGTCTTTTGGTTCGTTTTTTACCTATAGGGATATATTCTGGAATCATTCATTTTGACTATTAGGTTGTTGCATATGTTATGAGACTTTCGCTTTCTCTCCATATATCTTTCTTCAAATAAAAGATGCCAAGTCCTCATAATACTCGTAGGCACCCCACATCAGACACTTACTATGGCCACCATTTCAGGTCTCTGCTTTAGCTGGGAGCTATGGCGCGATTTTTCAAAGTGCCGTCATTTCGCGCGTTTTTGCTCTTCCGCGAACATTTTACTCTCTCCTATCTCGGGGAGAAGAGATAGAAAATAAGTGTCAACTAATGAAATATAGCCAAGTGAACGCCTGATGCAACTGAATCATCAGCTCGCTCAAATCTCAAAATTCACCGAGTTAAGCTCGAATTACCGGAGGCAATCAAAAAAGTTTTAAACTGAAACCAGCCCCATGTGCTTCTAACAGTAAGCGTATAATAGCAGGAGAATTAAAACTGTGGTAGGACAACTTGGAAGGGTCGGAATGAACCAAGTTATGAATGATTTAATGAAAAAAAGTTGACCGAAAGAGCGATTTTTTGGTACTGTACCCGCAGTTCGAGTCGGATACTCTTTTCCTACCACAGTTTTAATACTCCTGCTATTATACGCTTATTGTTAGAAGCACATGGGGCTGGTTTCAGTTTATAACTTTTTTAATTGCCTCCAGTAATTCGAGCGTAACTCGGAGAATTTAGAGATTTGAGCGAGCTGATGGTTCAGTTGCATCAGGCGTTCACTTGGCTATATTTCATTAGTTGACACTTATTTTCAATTTCTTCTCCCCGAGATAGGAGAGAGTAAAATGTTCGCGGAAGAGCAAAAACGCGCGAAATGACGTCACTTTGAAAAATCGCGCCAAAGCTCCCAGCTAAAGCAGAGACCTGAAATGGTGTCCATAGTAAGTGTCTGATGTGGGGTGCCTACGAGTATTATGAAGACTTGGCATCTTTCATATGAAGAAAGATATATGGAGAGAAAGCGAAAGTCTCATAACATATGCAACAACCTAATATATGAGGCCAGTCGCCTACTATTCGACCACGAATGAACTAGGGGGTGGTACAAAAATTTCATGATTTCCGATCTGGCTGAAATTTTCAGGGACCTGAATACAACCCAAAAGGTGACGGCTTGCCAAGTTTGAGCGCCCAGAAAAAGTTTTGCCGTTTGCTGCAGCGTGTCCAATAGGGTGGTTAGATCGCACACCGCACTGTACGGCCCCTTTCGGCCGGCAGGTAGATCAAAACCGCACTGTACGGGTCTCCCTTCCTATCCCTTCCCCGTAGCCGTACATGTACGGCCATTCCCGCACAGGTGCTGCACATTTCGCACATGTGCGTGGAAAGGCGCACAAATTCGGTTTTCTTCCATTGAAGAAGAATATTGGTAGTACGTGGTTTGTGTGAGGATGTGCAATGATAATGTTCCAATGATAATGATAATGGTGTTCCAAAAGTTCTCGGACTTTTTCGATTTTCTTTGAATATCTCCAGGGAACCCTCCTCCTTTGCCCTCCTTAGCGAGACAATTATCGACTGCGGTATTTGCATGTGGCAGAGTCCTGTAGCCGATCAAAATGAACCCAAACAGAGTCGTCCATTGATAATAAAGGCCGTCTCGAATGCAGGGCTGAGAAAGAACTCCAAGCGCACCTGTGCGGGAATGGCCGTACATGTACGGCTACGGGGAAGGGGTAGGAAGGGAGACCCGTACAGTGCGGTTTTGATCTACCTGCCGGCCGAAAGGGGCCGTACAGTGCGGTGTGCGTGTGCGTGCTAACCACCCTAGTGTCCAATGTTGGAACCACCCAAATTTAGAACGATCATATCTTACCTAAAACGTAAACAAACTCAACAACCAAGTATACCGATCGACTCCTCTTGAGCCATAGATTCAGGACAAATTATTTGGCGCCCTCGGGCAATGCAAATTTTTCGAGATATAACATAATAACTTTCGCGAGGGTGACTTCCCATGAGAATCGACGATACCAAAAGATGCGCCTTGAAAAATGGTCTCGAACCATATTTATTTTGTCAAAATCGAAGGTCGGATCTGTTGACCGTTTTTGGCATTTTCTGATCACATTTTGGCATTAATCGCGACGTGTTTCATAGAATTCATATTGTTTCGGCCTCGTCAACCACTCATTCATCACTCTCATTTTCACGAGAGCAGTCCGATTTTCATAATTATTAATCATTTTCACGAGAGCAGTCCGATTTTCATAATGTCATATTTCAATTTTGCATTAGAAATCTGACCGATTTTTAAGCACAGGGCATCGAACAGGGATATCTTCATCTTTCTCCCGTGTTCTTCGTTCATTGACTCGCACACGATCAATTTTCTATGGAAACATTTGCATTTTGCTTTGTTCGAGCAGCGTACTTTTTCCGTTTTTCGCTCGATCTTTTGCAGTTTACAAGAATGTTGGCGAAAAGAGAGCAGAAGTTCTTAAAATCAACCATTTTTAAAATGTCGAGTCATTTGCAAACCTGAATTTATCCTTGCATTCCGTGCATCTTGTTCTTTCGGCTGTTCTCCGGTGTTTCTGTGCGTTATTGATATCGAGTAAAACAATGGTATCAATGACTTACCGTTCCCCCTTTGTGACCGTTTAGGGCAAATTCAGTGGGAAAAGATTTATCGCAGACACCACACTTGAAAGATGAGATTTTCATTCTGAAAATATTATATTTTATCAAGGAAATAATGTAGAAAATGTTATCGTTAAGTTTGATTCGAAACAAAAAAAAAGAAATAAAAAGTCTAATTATAATACAATGGTTACAATGAACATGGATACGCGAATGAAAAGGTCGTGTTATCGGATAGGGTTATCATGTACGTGTCTTGGTATCGCATAGTCTCGGTATCCTATACATGGTGTAGGCGACCCCGTGAGAATACGGTATTTCATAGTTCTCGGCGCGTAATTCAAATCGACTTATAGTTTCCGAAAAAAATAAATATTTCACTTCAACCAACTCTAACTAGAAAATCAAACCAAAGAATGTGATGAAGTAAAAAGTAGTAGGATGCTGGTCATGATCGCCGATGCTGGTCATGATCAAAAGTAGTAGGAATTGTTGGCTTTTTAGCATAGAGACAGGGAGAAAGAAGGCCTTTGGGAACGATTTTGGCAGTTTCTCTTTACCATTTGTTAAGGGGGGTATGACAAAATCGCCCACGACATAATAGCCAAAAATTAAAATATATTCTAACTCAAAGCAGAAATGGTTCCAAAATATCTCAGACATATATGTTGTAGCCTGAACGACTAGTCTAATGATACCTGGATTGTCGCATAAAGTTCGCTCTAGGCCGAGTTATAATTCATTTTCCTTTTTGGCTATTTTGTCGTTGCTATTTTGTCGTCCAAATAGTTACATCCAATATACCGCTGTAATTTTATTACTAGATAATACCTGGCGCTGTCTTTTGATGATTGGATAGGACCATGAATGTACTCTATTCCTACACCGGGAGTACTTCGTGCGAAATCTAAATAACGAATGAGAACAAGTAGACGTTGGTCTTGATCGAAATTTTTTTTGGCGATTTTGTCGTTGCTCTTTTTTCATAACCCCTTTTTAACCACGGTGCTAAGAAACGCGTTTTTCTCTTTTCTGTACTATTCTTCATTTCCCTTTGCATCTTTTCATAGTCAAAACCTTCCTTACTGTTAAACTCATTCTCTCTACTCACAATCGTAAAGCGATATCTATTGCTTTCCCCTTTTCAGTGTCCCTCTCATGATGCGTTTCCTCCTTTTGGGAGCTCATCATCATTCATAATATTGATCTTCTACTCGAAAACTAGGGCTGATCTCTCGGCTACGGCTCCTAAAAAGCCACTCCTCTATCAAATAGAAATTCACGTACTATTCGCGAGCTGCAGTCCACGCTCTAGCAATAATAATTCTAAAATTGCAGCTAGAATGCGTACACGTAATAAATGCACTGTTTTGGCAACCACAGTTCTGTAACAATCATTTACGTGTATTTTATAAGCATGAGACAGTGTTGAAAAAACAAGTTATCGTGATGGGACAATTAGTTCAAGTCAACATGGTTACAGCGTCATCGTCCTCATCTTTCAACACTTCAAATTCTTCAATCATCCAATCGAAATCCTCGGGATGGGCCTGAATTTTCCATGATAACGTATGAGCCTCGTTTTGCAAATTCACATCAGTTGCGTGTTTTCTGTAGGATTTTTCAGCCTGGAAAGTCGAGTCTCGACATAATTGGCAAGGAAATGAGTTTGACGGCTGTTGTATGGGTGAAACTTCTGTGGCTGTAGAGACTTGTTCCCCCGTTACACCTAGTTTCTGAAAGGAATTGATTTGTGATATGTCCTGAATTTGATAGTAAGATGTCAACCTGGCACATCTTCTTCAACTTTATTTTGTCCTCGCTATTCGCAAGAAGGTGGAATGGGTCCATGTCAAGTAGTGTTGTATGAGATTTGTGATTGAATAATCGTGATCTCATTAAATATTCTAAAAACATGAAACCTTCGAGTACTCCCTGTAATGTATGTCTAATGCGCCGAAGTTTGCAGCATTTTTCTTGCAATGGGGACAAGTAACGAGACAACGCGTAAATTCTCGTACTACTTCTCGTGGCAAATGGGGCCAACGAAGGCGCGTTTGTCCCATCGGCCGTTCCTGTGCTTCTTATAAATATAATTTCGATTCATTTATCATGCCTTTTCGACGACCTCCATTTTTCTAATTTCTGAATATAACGCGTGCTTTCCATGAGCCTGTGAAATAAAATAATGACGGAAGACATTTAAAAAATTATTTTACGCCGCTGAGATGAGCTCGAAGTGAGCCTGTACAACTGTACACATTCCTACAAATCGGACAGCGTCGGTGGCAAGTGTCCTTATTCCTAATACTGTATTCTTTCTGAAATGCTGCATGCTCATCCTAAAATAGTACTTCACATTTTTTTTTAATTGGCGAATTACCCTTTCCCGAATTCTATCAAAATCGGATATCTTGGTGCATTTGCGCATGCGGTGAAAGACCAAGAGCCACCTCGCGCTGAAAAGGTAGTGATCATGAGATTACGATCGATGTGTATATACAAATCTCAAAGACTAAAAAGAAAGAAACAAAATACTTGAAGACAGCATTGCATGCGTCACAGCGAGCCTCGTCAGATTTTGTCCAGTGTTTTTATAATATTTGAGCTAGATTTTAAAACAGCGACCTAGATGCACTATCGGACAAAAGTATTAAAACAAAAACTTATCCTTGTATCTCTGCGATATCTCAGCGTATGATATCTCAGCTCTCAGTTTTATAAAAAAAATCTTTAATTTTTCATGTATTATACATGCTAGACCACGTGACTAATTTTTGACATTTTTGAACAACTCAACGAGTTGAGAAAGGACTTCCCAAGCCAGTAGCTTCACCTTGAAAGAAACTATGATTTTTTTGAAATTTTGACCTATTTCCATCTGTGGTGCTACTTACAGTACCCAGGGGTACTCATGCACAAAGACCCTAGAGTACAGTTTGAGTTTTATGGCTGCAGTTGTTCAATTAAGCCCGAAAAGTAGAGATTTTCCTCTTAATTACTCGTTGCAGATGTCCTATATTCATTATCGAATGAGAACGTACACTAAAAATTAATCAAACGTGAGAAGGAATTCTGTTTTCACCTAATACAATATAATATGGTGTCGCATTTTCGTAATTATTGACAGACATCCAATTCTAGCTGCCTAACCTCATTCCTAGCGGTAGTCTATGCGATGTGAGAAGCGATCGCTTGAAATGAAGTTGGACGGGTAGCAGGTCAACGGCTGTCAATAATTACCCAAATGCGACACCCTAGAATATAATGAAATAATAAGTATGACTAAAATTGCGACAATATTGAGACATCTTGTGGCTGTACATAACTCACCATTAATCCTTTGTGAGCTTTCAGAGATTTTTTTGACCCGAATTGCTTACTGCAGAAATCGCATTTGAAGTTCTAAATGTAAATAACCTAATTTAAATCAAAATAATGTTACCTCAGCTTCGTCATCTTCAATCGCTGTCTTTCGCATTTCTTCTTGGCTGATTTTCAGATTGTGAACCTGTTACGATAGTATATTTCTAATATTGGTTCCATAATAAAGTTAGCCTTTCTCTCAGAACTGTGTCCATTCATAAAAAAATGAAGTATAGGTGGAGTAACAAAAAAGCTGTCATTGATTTAGATCCAGTTTGACAGACGGTGACGTGTTCAAAAATGTTGCTTTGGTTTGCACGATCTACATTAACCCATTGATAACTTCATGCTCATTGAAATATAGATTGTAAAATATTATAATTATATTTTAAATATAAGAATGTTCTTACCCTATTATAGTGCTTTTGCAGTGATTTTGCTCCCAAAAAGATGACCCCACACTCACGGCATCGAGCACGGGTAACATCTTTTTCCAATGTGCGATAATTTTTTTATTTGTTTGCCACCTCGTTTCCGATACAATTTCCGCTGAGAAAAACTAATCATGATTTGTCTAAGAAATGTAGCCTATTTTCCTGATTCTAAGTCCACCTTATTATGTTCGCAACATTGAAGACTGTGCTGACGAGGAACCGCGGTAGCTCTGGAAATAGATACGTTTAGAGTTTGAGTTCTTTTCAAGCCTGAACTTTTCCTTGCATTCCGTGCACTGAAGGTCTTCCTTCCCTCTCCGATGCTTCTGAGAGCTACTGATATAGGGAGTGGGAAAGGTATCAGCGACTGACCTTTTTGCTTTTGTGAACGTTTAGAGCAAGATAAGTAAGAAAGGATTTATCGCAGACGTCACAATTGTATGATGATGTTTTCATTCTAAAGTAATACATATATTTGTTTTTGTGGACACTAGACATATTTGATGAAACAATGCGAAAATGGGTGCCTTTAACGACAAGCTAGACACGTAACAAAAAACCCATATAAACCATAAGTAGAGCCGTTAGAGTGAACACGATTATGCGTTGGAAAGGTCACGCTATCGCAAATTGCGTCCTGTACTTGAGTCGCACGATCCTGACAAGGCAACCCCATTGGCCAGTGTCCAACGAGTTAGTGCCCAAAAATGAATTTATAGGGTCGTATTTTGGAACATGCAATGTTTAAAGAAATCCTGAATCCTCTGCTGCTTCCGAGCGTTCGTTCGATTTTCCGCTAAACCATATAAGATTTAAAGAAGAACATTTTGAACAAAGTACGCTAACCCCCAAATCGATGATGAAATTAGTCTAACAGCATTTCAGCGTAAAAATAACATCTTTCTTCCCTCCATTCATTTCACTGCTGTGTTCAAACGAGAGTGGTTTAGGTAAACATCTCCTCCAAGTGGAGATGTTATCAAGAAAAACGGCACTTAGACACACGTGACTTCATTCCTCCGGTTTTTTCTATCTGCACTGTTTTTACGAGAACACGCTATTCACATGACAAACAGGCTTTACGAATAGCTGTAAGATTTAAACAGACCAATTTGCTCGATTGCACTTTTGGCCGGTCGCTGCATTGTCTTCTTCTTTTTTCATATTTCATAGATTTTGGGCTTATTAGGATAAATAAGCCGTGAATAATTCCAACGAGCCTAACGGGCCGTGTATAATTGAGCCACAATGATGAAAATGAGATTAGATCCTCAATTGCCAGCGTATATCTAGTTTTTCACCGTAGTGGCGCAAGCAGCCGTGATATTACAATCACTGTGAAAGTTAGTGGTGCATGGGGCGATGAAGAGATAAACAGTTATTATATGCGTCATTGGAATGATGAGCAACACCGTTTCCTCTTATGACGCCGGTCAATTCCTCATTTCATTAGGCGTGTTGTCCCTCAACAAGCTAGACCGGGAGAGATAGAACAAGTTGAGTGCACAACAGGGCTCAGATAAGATCAGCGTCCCGAGCGAGCGAAAGCATAAAACAACGCATCCCGTTTCTCCCCCTCTTTTTCTAAAGAACATGTTGACGGGTGCTCACTACGGCGCACTTTTCCTGGGGAGAAAACTTGCTGAACATTTCCTTCAGCTCAAAATTTATTACTCTTAAAGCGCGAAAGCTCATGAATTTGTACTTGAATTTGCATTTCACACATTCCCATTTTATGTGAGCTGTTCTTTTTCGCTAGTCGCGCACTAAATTTAAAATTTTGCGAATATTGTGCATTCAGGGTAACCCGAGGCACAATGTTGCCTCCTGTGAATGACATCTACAGAGGTCGTTCGATTTTCGTCACAGGTGGAACAGGATTTCTTGGAAAGGTATGGGACTAATGTGTTTTTCCTTGTTTCACCCTTGCTCTTAGGTACTGGTAGAAAAGCTCCTCTACTCTGTCTCCACCATCAAACACATATTCATTCTGATCCGAGGGGCTAAGAACAAGATACCCGAGGAGCGATGGAAGCTCATAACTGAAGTGAGGTGCTTTGGATGAAACAGCAACTGACCGTTTCACAATTGTGGCGCATATGACCGACTTACAGTGTTCATGGCTATTCACATTCTTTTGCAGGGCGTCCTCTACAACAGAATTCGGAAGGAATGCCCGGAAAGACTGTTCAAGGTTCAATTCAATAACCATGCTTGAATATGTTTCTCAGCTGGATTTTGTCGTCGTTTTCTCTCAATCTCGCGAAAATACAGCTGTAAATATCTTCATTTTTGCGTAATGTCGTTCTTTCAGGTAGTTCTTGTTCATGGCGACATCACCATTGAGAATCTCGGCCTTTCGTCCACTGACCTTCAGAAATTGATTGATGAGGTGAACATCTTCTGCTTCTCTGAAATTTTCCAAAATATAATTCGAAAATTAAAATGCATTAAGTCTGAACGAAATCCAGCACACTCGTTACGTGTTTTTACCGACTGTGTCTCTCTCTCATTTTGCGCACTATTTCGTCGTTTCTGACCCACAGGCGTGATTGATGTTTCACCCAGACCACTTACAGGAAATATAAACTACATAACATTTCATCTGGGATGCATAATAGGTTTCAATGAATTTCAGGAATTTTTTAAGTTGAATAGTTCTCGATGTTTTCGTTCAGCGCCTGATAATGAGCATTCAACATCAGAGATCAGCATCATAAGCGCGCCTTTTTGACCGCAGCGTGTCTCTCTCAAGGAAAGTGTAATATTGCGGTTAGCGAGGGCTCTTTAGAAATAATACAAATCAACAGCACAATTTCGTCACCGTTCCGGTTACCAATTAATTTAAGAAACGTGAATTACGCGTTAGTAATCGCTAAATGATGTATGATTAGCAAATTATCTGTGCTTTCATTTTGAATGGAAAATCATCAAGAATGTTGTGGACAATAGTGCAAGCGCAAAAGTGAAAACATTGGACTCACAATCACTATTTTAACGCAGCGTGACTCGGTTTGCATTCTACTTTTAATTATTGGTTCAATTGCCCGATGCAAGTGACAATCCATCTGCTTTCTGCAATTCTATGTTTAGATATAACCGATTATCGCATAACAGCTGGCCCCAGATCGAGTCATAACTAATTTTTGACTCGAAATATTCAGGTCTCCGTTGTCTTCCACTGTGCGGCCACAGTCCGATTCAATGATCATCTCAAATCCGCGGTCGAACTCAACGTGAAGGGAGTCTCTCGAGTGATTTCGCTCTGCCATCGGCTACCCAAGCTCGTGGTATGCCCTCATTTATTTCTCGATCCACACACCTTTCTTGCGATCGTTTTTATTCAACTGAACCTTGAGCAGTAAATTAGAGATGCATTTTCATTATATAGCCGACAGTCCATCGTCTAGCTGTGCCCGACATATACAATAGAACAATCTTCATGACCGTATCTTGTATTACAGTCCTTCCTCCATTGTTCGACGGCGTATTCCAACTCTGACAAGTGCAATGTCGAAGAGAAAGTATATCCTTTGTCTGTTGACGCTCATAAGCTGATTGAGGTAAATTTTATGCTTTTTCGACAAGAAAACGACAAGAAGGCAGTGGACAGTTGCGCCATAATGGCGTATTTATCCACGGCTCTCTTGTCTCACGGTGTCTTGTAATGATTTAGACCTCTTTTTAGACGTTAGAGTGGATGGACAGGCCGTTGGTCGATCAGATTACACCTGCTCTCGTAGGCAAGAAGCTGAACACTTACTGCTTCACAAAAGCACTGGCTGAGGTTTGGCAAACTGATATTTCAACCCGTTCTCGGTAGTTGAACTCAAACGATATTATATTTACCTGACCACTGTGCCCATTACTTTCAGATGAGTATCTTGAATGAGTCCATTGCAGAACCTGATAGTGCAAGATGCCAACAACCTTCCCGTCATCATCTTCCGTCCATCCATTGTGTCCGGAATCTGGAAAGACGGCATTCCTGGATGGGTGGAAGGCATCCACGGAGTTGCTGCTTTCGTTTTTGCGGTAAGCGCTCGCAGCGGCAATTATCTTTACCATAATCCTTTTTCTTAGATAACAATAAAATCTAGTCGTTCTGTAAAGTGTTCGAAAGGGCCATCATCTGTTGTGGTGATAGCCATGTGAGCAACCAAAAATGTACAGGAAGAAGGTGCCAGATGCATAGAGAAGATATGGTCTGAACAGCAGTCAAACCCGTTTTCTGGCAAGCGCGTCACTACATACAACTGGTGAAGGGTGTGTTCTGATCTTTCCAATGGAAACTTGTCCACTATTTACCGGAATTTTCACTGAAATGGTGTGGAGAAACAAAATAGAAATTCAGATGTCGAAAGGGACAGTGTCGTGTGTGAGTGAGAATCCCCAGTCAGTGGCCGACTATATTCCAGTAGACATCGTGTCGAATATGATGATCACGGCCGCTGCCTATCGATCCACCATAAAGTAAGTCATACCATGGATATTTATATGATTATGATAAAATAAAATATTTGATAATAGTTTCATGTTCATGACAAAAATTCTCCAAAGTAATGCAAAGCACAACAATATGCGGTTTTTTTCAGATGACGTCGTAGCCCCAAAGTTTAATTGTGTGTGCAAATTACAGATTGTGTACAAATTGTTCAGGACGAAAACGATCCCGGTTGTGCACTGTTCATCGAGTATCTTGAACGGAGGAGCAACTAGCATGTTTGCCGATGTCGGAAATCACGTGAGAGCACTTATCTTTTCAAATATGTTTAAATCCACTCAAAAACTTCATTCCCAAGAACTTTAGCAAGTATTGCTTCCAGACATTAACTAGTCTAACATTTTTCATTTTAAAATTAGCCCCTGTCCAATACTTATCTATGCATAACACGAGCTCTGTGAGAAAGGCAACCACCCCCTGGTACAACAAATTCAAGATATTTCTAGTGTCCATTTCAGTAGTGATTCTTGAAATACTATGCCTAGGCATAATTATTAAATTTAGTATGACT
>JACMIF010001890.1:1127-14513 GCA_014805445.1 Diplogasteroides magnus | reverse complement strand
GAGCAAATCGGCCAACTTTGAAAAATCACCGAGAAGCTCACGGGTTGATCTGAGTAACAGCACAACAGACATAAGTAGTGTCCATAGTGGGGCGTTCGATGATAAACTGGATATGGTTCCAGATGAATGCTGGCTGAAATATAGAAAAATATATAGTGGCCAAAGACTTATGTTCCAACCTAATACCACCCGAAATTGAGGTGACTTTTTAGTTACCACCTTATGTTGCCTTGAAATTTGAAGCATTTATCAAATGTAATTTCTATTCTTACTCTACTCGATGAAGGCCTTCGATAGCGATACCAAATCTTGTAGTCCCTCAAAATTTATTTTTCACTTTTGATAACGTGTAGTAGTAAGAACTTTCCATCAGAACATACCTTGACATTTTTGAAGAATTCTGCTGCCACCTGGTCCTTCAACAATTCTTTCACCTCATGTTCCCATACAAGATGAACTGTATAGCGAGTGCGTAGAAGATTCAAGCGAACCATTGTCCGCTCATACAGACTTTGCATAGACTCCCCCATTGGGTCATTCATTCTGTTCCTATCAGGAAAACAGGTTTCGCATCCGTGAAATCTGAAAAAAGTTCATAGTTTTGAAATGCGAAAAAAAACTGACATACAACCGGCGAATTCCCATGCTTCTTCAGTAATTGGATCAAAACAGTCGAGTTTTAGAGTATAGCCATCAATTGCAACACGCTAAAAAGAATTTAATAATTCTATTATTATGCATCCAAGTTGAACTGTTATACCCAACTTAATTTAATTTAATTTATCATACATCATACGATGTGACAACATGTACAGAATGTTCATTTTCCCCCATATACAACATTCTATGTCGTTGTTTCTTTCTGACCTCAAACATTCCTTTAGCACATGTACTATTTATAGGAAAAACATGAGGTTCTGAGAAACAGGCGACTAATATACGTTGACACCTGGAAGAAAATATATGAAAGAAACACACCTGTTCGCTTGGTTTTCCTGCCCTAATCAACGGCCGCCCTCTCTGGTGTTCCAACCATGCAAAGTATTTGAGTGCAATGGTCGACTGATTGTCAATGCCATAACCGCTTTCAGGCAGGTAAGGCATGATGTTTTTAGGTAAAAACGTCGACTTTAGAAGAAAAAGTGTAAAGCCGGCAGTCGTAGTACTCTGAAACACATGAAATAGGCTTAATTTTGCATATCGAAACCTGGGTTATTGGGCAAAATCCTGTCGTTTCAATCATAATTTGGCGAAATAGAATTGTTCCGTGCATAAGCAATTTTAAGTCATTTAAGCAATACTTTTCAATTTCGTCGTCAAATCGGAACACGTAGTCTTTTGAAACAGAAATATACCATCTGAAATGAAAAGTTGAAGCGATTTTTCATGGTTGAACCTACTCATCAAACTCTTTGCGTTGACTTTCCCTCATTGTATCGTAAGAGAAGTATTTTCTCAAAGGCAGACCGACTTGTATCAGTCCAAAGTTGGATGGTTCTGTCCTGAATAGGCAAAATATAAAAAAATATATAAAATTTTCATTAAGCATGCAAAATATTAAAATGTATTACTCACAACATGTACGGAAAATGGCCTTTGCAGTTCGCAATTCCATCCAGTTCAAATGCCGACTGAAATTTGCTCAGTGGATATCTGAAATTGTGCATATATTCAATGATTTCCTATAAAAAGAACTCACGGAATCTGAAGATAGGTGTCTTTGAAAACAAGTCGTCTTCCACCATGTAAAGGTGGCTTGAATGTGGCGGTCATTATCGTGGTTCCCTTCGCCGTGATGTCGCGATAGATTCCTTTGTCGAGCAAATTGTTGAAAATCAAGTGGTGATCAAATCTGAAACATAAACATGCGATTATTTCCGTGGAAAACTAAAATATAAAATGAGTATTATACACGATATACTAACTACGCATCCTCTTGCAGTTTCGCCCTTCGTACTCTCTAATTTACGTACTATTACACCGTTTTCTGACAATCGTTTTGAATAGGTTTCACGCTCTACATAGGTATAGAGGCTGACTTTCAATTCACTATATTGCCATTTTTAAATAATGCCGAAATAGGTTTTCATTATCAAAAATGAATTCTCAAAATCGTGACGAGTCGAATTATTTTTTTGACGATTTTAAGTTTTGGGATCAAAGTTCAAAGATCAAAGTTCAAAGATCAAAGTTCAACTTGCCTTCCTCCATTGTGGGCCATCAGAAGCCTCCCTTTCATTGATTTTTCCTGTGAAATGTAGAGAACAAAGCGGTTAACAACTTGAAGAAAACATAATTGGCTTGCAAAAACAGCGACAAACCTCTGATTGATCTTCGTTTCGATCTATGTATTTGAAGGTCACGTATCTCTGTCCGCGTGTTGAACAATTAACTGTTTCATCCGGTTCCTTAAAACATTTCCAGCAAACCTAAAAACATTCAAGAATTCTAAATATGCTTCTTTTGTCAAACCTTTGCCAGTGCGATGAATACTGCTTGATGACTGCTCAGATATTCAAATTCACTATCAATTTCTCTTGCTTGTGTTGTTTCAGCGTCATAGAATGCCCACATAAAATTTTCTTGTTTACGAATTTTGCGCTTCAAATCATTTTCCGTGAATTCTTCCCACATGCAGTCGTGTTTTCCAACATGTTTTTTGCAACGAGAACACCTGAAAATGATCAAACTATTCAGAAAACCCAAATGACCTCACCATGTCGTTTCGTTACACCTGTGTTCCCGACCTCTCAAATTTGGGACCCGATATGTAGTTTTGCATGACAAACAGGCTTTTATGGTGTCACACATTGAACCTTTGCCTGCCCGGTCGGTCTTATGCCGAAAAAGACATGCCTGAGATTTAAACGTGAAATTGCAAAAACTGCAAAACAATGATGCTCCATCTGAACAGTCCAGACCCACTTCTCCACAGAGTGTGCAAATGTATGGACAACGATAATGACATGCCTTCTTAGTAAACTTGAGTTCACACATTGGACAAAAATAGGCTATAAGAAGCTTGTATGGGGAGATCACGGCATTGTATTGAGTGTTCTTCGTCTGGAGTATGTATATGGCCCGAGCAGCATTGCATCCTCCTTTGTATATTATTTGACCTTTTCTGTTCCCACCATCCTAAACAATCATGGGAAATTCGCATTGTTTCCGAAAGAAAACTCACGTGTTTGATGACAATGATGCGATATTTCCCAGCCCAAACTTCTTGAATTTTGTCAACGTCGGTAAGGTCATAGGCTTGCTTATCCAAATTTATTTCAGCCGTTTGTAACAGTTTACCAATTCCCGCTTTCATTGTATTCGATGATCGACTGATCTAAAAAATAATCGTAACGGAAATCCAAATTTACTAGTCATCCCTACTGAACTGTTTCTCAGGAACCCATGTATCCAATGGCGGTTTGTATGAAACATATGCTGAACCACGTCGAAAGGACAGAGAAACGAGTTACAGTCGGTAAACAGCGAGTGTACAGGGTATAACAGTTCAGTTAGGGTGAATAATACTTACGTTTCTTTTTCCTTTAGTAGATTTGCGTATGTTTCAAAATCTGGTGACGTCTTCAACTTTGAAATTTTAGGGCAAAGACGTTTCATATATTCAATATCGGCATAAATTCTGCCTATGACAACGGATGCAATAATTGCGAATTTGTTCTGAAAGCGAAGTAAGCAAGAAATAAAGTAAAAAATAATATACCTGTAATATGCCGACACCCAGCACTCCTTTCTGATTGTATTTGGTTAGCAAAGTATTTTTGTTCTTCTTTCTGAAATACATATTAATTGTCAGAATCGATAAGGATATTATAAACTAATCTTGGTTGTTTCATAGCAGCAGTCGTAAGTAAACACTCAGAAATTCTTTTGAATGGTGGAGAAGACATGTTCAGGACTCGATGTGAAATGATTGTGGTGAAGAACGGAGGACACTCCCCTTTTGGGAGTAAAGAAGCAGAGAAGCACGTCTCTCTGCACATGTGATTTCACATGACAGCTGATGAAATTGAAATAAGGAAGGGAATTTCGTGTCATGACTCACGCCGGGGACCAATTTCGTGTCAGGACCCATTCTGAGGGACCGATTTCGTGTCGGGGGTCAATTAATTACTGTCTTTATCAATCGACTTTCGGATCGTCAGATTTATTATACGAGCAATAACTACCATTGATTGCTATGTCGTCACTTCTCATCAATCGTGATTTCGTTTATGTTTCAAAAGCAATAAATGGCATCTAGTGTTGGTCATTCGGACGACTCTTTCTCTTTCTTTTTCTTTCTCTTCCGAATTTCCTCATCGCCAAAACAGACGTTCAGTTTGCCACAACTCAGTTGCTACTTGCAAAATGTCTTTTAATGGATTTCCACTTGCTCATTTCATAACTAGCAGCAATCCTGTCGTTCAAGTCCGAGGAGGAACCTATAGGCTCAAGACGAAGCAAGTTCACGTGTTCAAGCTGCGAAATCTGCAAGACGATGGACGAAATACAATGGGCCTGATTGAATTTGTTGTGCAGAACTATTTTGATTCGTTGTTAAGTGACCTACAAGACAGAGAAAATTTTTCACTTCTCATCAAACATTCTCGTTTGGACTATTATAAGCAAAACACGTTCTTCATCAATTTCACTCGCTCTAAAAGTGATATTGGCCAAAAAGTGCGTAAACAAATTGAAAAATGGATTCAGAGCGGTGTTGAATTTGACTTTACGGACAAGTTATCGTTTGAAATTGTATATCTTGGTGGTGAATAAAGATTTTAAAACTATTTCATCAGTTCTTTGCAGTGTTTCGTGGACGAGAAGAATACAAATTTCGGTCTTTTGTCTTCACGAGATTTCATAGTCCGATAAGGATGGACTGGAGCGACATACAATTGCAGCCATTGTGTGGGGGTCAGGGACCAACCATGAGAAATATTTTTTGGCAATAGAGGGGTCGAACGGAAGAATTCGTTGTTTTTATAGGGACCAACTGGAATAATTTATTCCATGCACAGACATTCTTCGAACGCATAAGAAAAGTGTTGAAATGGTTGCCCAAAAGGCAAAATTGATTCAAATTCTGTAAAAGAGTTCGAGTACTGTGAAATGCATACTATAAATACCTGACAAGGTTCATTGTCCGCTTTGGTATAGTTGTCTTTTTCAAATAACAAACGTAGTCTTCAAAAGCGCTAGATCGCATCAAATGATAAGCATTGTTAGGAACCTCCGGAAAGAATACAGAGGAATGCAGAAAAGGGGGAATTTCTCTGCGTCTCCACTCTGGGCACGCTATCTCGCTTGTGTTTGTTTTGAAAATGTTGTTTTAAATGACCGGTTGTCAAAGTACCTTTGCATATCTGCTGTTTATGAGCTACCTGTTCTATCTGTCCAATTTCATGCGCACAGGTGTTGGCACACCTGAGTTATCGCGAATTTTGTTTGAACGACATGTCTCCGACATTTGCATGTTCTCTCGCCTGTTTTCTGCCTACGACTCGACTCGGCTGCCCAATGGCTGCTAAATGGCTACTTCAGAGGAAAAATTTGTCTACGTCTCCACTCTGAACACGCTCTCTCGTTTATTTTTCGTTTAATATTGGCGTTTTAAATGATTGGATTCGGTACCTGTCCTGCCGTACCTGATATTAATGACCGTGTCTGTCTACCTGTTCAATTTCAAGTCGGTAGGAACAGTGGTTCCTGAGATACTTTATTTTTTATTTTTTTATGACCTATCGGTTTCCGACATTCGCATGCTCTCTCGTCGTTTCTCTGCCTGCCTACCTATGGCTCGGCTGCCTGCGGCCGCGCATGACTGACCCTGGTTGCCTACTACTGTGAATGTCAATATTCAAAATTGATAATAACATTCGGTAGACCAAATTGTCCAAGTCATCCACCTTTCTCACCTATCCGCTGCGTACCTGATTCTCTCTAATTCTTATGCTATTTCGTTGTTTCTCTGTCCGTGATTTCACATATGTTTCAACAGCAAGATAAATGGTTTGACATTCGGTTAAAATTCAACAACGGCAATAGTTGGATCTGCCTGGTGTATCCGTACACTTTAATGCAGGTAGCGGTGCACCTGAGTTTACCGAATTTCGTACGATTTGCCCGTTTACGAGATTTGCACGCCTGTTCGCTGTCTATGACTGGATGAGTGAGGGACCATCAGAATATTTCGGCAATGGCAAAGGTACTGTTATTATACATTGAGTCTATATAGTAAATAGTATATTTAAATATTGGATGTGATATGACAAAGCCCGTTTGTTCCTACATTGATGGTCCTTTGGATTTGAATTGGTCTTAGTCCAAATGAAGGGGGGGGTGGTACAACTACAGGAAGGATACTACTCACATATCGTGTGCCCTAAAATATGGTTAATGGGAATATGTAACATGTCCTTCCTGCCAGCCTGGCAGCGACAGTCTAAAGAACGATTAATTGGCATCATTTCCCAGCCATAAAAGTGATTCTTATATGGAGTCCGGAACGTTTTTCCACCTTTTCCCAATTTGTTAGCGTTAATGGTTCGTTTCCCAGTCATTACGACAACTAGAATAAATTATAGAATGCTGCGTAAGTCGATGATCCGATGTTTCGCCACGTTCACTCTCGAAACGGAGGGTCGATTGTGAATAGAGCAGAAAGATCAGGGCCAATTTGCATGCCGAACATTCGGTGGGCCGAAAACTAGGGTGTCGCATTCGTGTAGTTATTGACAGCCGGCCATTTCTAGTCGTTTAAGTTCACTCGAAGCTGTCGTCTCTGCGAAGTGAGAGACGACCGCTCGGAATGAAGCGAGATGACTATGAGGTCCCCGGCTGTCAATAAATACCCAAACTGTTTCGAAGTTGAAATGCACATTTCTTGGGAAGAGAGAAAGGACGAATGAGTGCGGAGGGGCATGCACTCTGCGAAAATGTGGGGCCGACAAATGTCCGGACATCAATGAAGAATAAATGTAAATGAAACAAACATTAACTGATGTCCGAAATAGGGAATCTAAATCGGTATTCAAATTCATTTCTGAATCTTCCATTCTCCGCGGAGCGGTTGTTTCTGCGAACGAGAGACAACTGCTCCGCGGAGAATGGAAGATTCAGAAATGATTTTTTAATACCGATTTTGAAACCTTAGTCCGAATCAATTTCCGACTGTTCCTATCAAGCGCGTGCTCTGAGGAGTGGTACTTGCTGATAGTGAGGCAGTCCCTTGCAAGGGGGATTAGAGACCAGTGCTCCCTTGGGCATTTTCTCCGGTTCTTTCGTTGCAAGTCATACCAATTCCCGACCGCCTCGGAGGGATGGCACCTTGATGGGGTGGTGGAGGCCGGATTCGAACCAGGACAGCCGGGATGGCCAGTGGTGCTGTCGCTGCGGCACCCTATCTATAGAATATGGTGATTTTTTTATTATTAAAACGGCATTTTTGACATAAGTCAAATGTTCTCATTTTGCAGCGGAATTGCAACAGGATGCAATATATTATGTTGACGGCTCAAACTAAATAACATTATGGCCAAAGGGCAACACGCAACAATAGAGAGAGAAACACACACACACACATGATGAAGCACGTGGGCTCTTTGGAGGGAAATGAGATTGACTGAGTCTTGTAGGGGACTCAATTCATTGTGCGTATCTCTACATATATAAGGACGATTACATTAAGCCGCTTGATTCAAGTAAAAATATCATTACAATTGTTTATCAATTCGCGTGAGTTTGATGGGAGGAGACATGCGCGAGGTCTTATTGCATCTTCAGAAGAGAAGAATAAGCATAATTGTATTGCAGAGGAATTTTCAGGGGCCTCATCTCTTTGTCAGCTGGATGCGTATGGCCGAAAGCTGGTCTTCTGGCATGTACGAGAGATATCCACCGGGCCGTGAATTAGAGAAAGGAGTGCACTTTTTAGTTTCCGTCGAAGTCTGTAGAGAGCACACTCGTTTGCAGGAAGAGTTAGAGAACTCCTGTTTGGAGAAAGCAATATGTGTTTCCTTTTTGTAGAACCCATCTAATTTTATTAAGTAGAGTTACATGCGCGTGCAACACTACAAGGGATGTGTTCGGTAAAGGGAACCTTCATGAAAATATCTGAGGTTCCTAAAACATGACGAGGAAAAGAGCTTGATTTTGGAAAGAAAGGCGGAGAAAGGAGAGAAATTCTAAGGGTTTGATTTTGCCTTTGATATTCTATGGTGCCAAATCATAAACTTTTAGAATATCTCTCCTTTCTCCGCTTTTCTTTCCCAAATCACCATCTTTTCCCTATTTTACACTCGTGCTGCAACATATGTACTGTGCATTCAGGAATCCTTCATGGTCACAATTTTTATTCGGCAACAGTTGCTCATGTTCATCACTAAAAGGAATAATGAACGCATCATGCGATTATTAGGGTTCACGCGAAATGAATGGATCAATTCTTCTGCAGAGATGGGGCGAATCCGATCCTCTTGTTGCCCATATCGTAGATGTTGCAGTACTGACGGACGAAGGGATCTCCCAGGATCCATGTGGGTCCGAAGCCGCTGGATCCGTATGGCTGCATTGTCATGACGCACTTGCTATCGGGTGCTTGAAGGTGGGATACAGTAAGAGGTTGGTGACCATTGGGAACGACTTGTGGACCGTTTTTCATCCGGGCGCACCTATGAACCATTCTCTCTGGCTCATGATGAATAACGGTTGAATGAGAGCTCAGACAAAAGTCATTCCCTAGTGACCACTAGAAAATTCGCTTATAAGCACATTTGTTTGCTGTGCCTAAGCGTATATCCAGCAAATAAGCGTAAACATCACAAAGCTGTTCATAAAATCGAAAGACACGTACAGGACCGATCATGTTCTTGGCTCCGAGTTTCAGGTCGAAGCCTCCGACATTCAAGGTGAGGTCGGGCATATTGGCGTCGCAGTCAATCTCGTACAGTCCCCATTCTTCGCGGTACTGAAACGAGTCTCAACTAGGCTTCGCATTTCGGAAACTAAGTGCATAATGTGTCGTCGCTACTCCTCGGCAAGATGTTGTCTCTAATAGTGAAAGACAACCTGTACCCGAAGAGCAGAGAGAACAGATGAAGTTATTTTCCGAATTGCGATGCCTAGCCTCAACTGTCTCAAATTGCAAGACAATGTCTCACAGTAAAAACATGATTACAGTACCGTTGCGCCGGCCGCGGCACCGATCTTCTGCAGCATGTCCTCGGGAGCAGCGAGATATGACGTTCCAGTGTCGGAGATGACCTGTGACGTCATCATTCCAAAATTAAGGATAACTAAATAATCGATAAACCTCGTATTTCTTGCTAGAGGAGTAGGATCCGATGGAGACGCCTGTCATTTGGAACTGGTGGTAGGTAGCCGAGGAAAGGGGCTGGTATCCGAGGACAGGTCCGCAGTTGGTGTTGTCGACCTTAGAATTAGCAATAACGTTAATCTGGGAAGGGTAGAGTTTTGGGAAGGGAGACCCGCACTGTGCGGTTTTTCTCTACCTGCCAGCCGAAATGGGCTGCACAGTGCGGTGTGTGTGTGTGCATACTAATCACCCTAGTAGACAAGCTATAAATTTTCGGCCTGCTCCTACTATTGTCTTAGGGCTTAGCCCTGGTTCTGCGATCAATGACTAGACAGGGCTTTCAATACAAGGTTTATGGGACAAGAGAGACAAATACAAGGGGAAAAGATGAGCAGCCACCCCGACTAAAGACAGTCGGGCGTGCGGACAACCTACTTCTACGAGAGAGAACAACAGACTGACCTCGTCTCTAGACAACTCGGCCTTTTATACAGAGAGCCGAGTGCCTTTTACTAATCATCATGTGGTGTAGTGCACCACAATTCAAATATCCTACTGTAGGCGCACCATAAATATGAATCGCTAGCTGACTAATAACGGGACAAAGGACAATACATCCCTGTTATTCAGTGACGCATTGGGGGTCGTTCGGGGCTATATTCTACTCCCATAACATGCCGCCGCCTCCACCAGCGAGGTCTCCGAGCGTCAAAAACAAAAACCAACAATAGACAACATTGCCCTATCGGCTATACACAAGAATCAATAATAGTTATTACAGATAGTTAACTTAGAATACTATCCATGGCTCTCCCGGGTCTCTCTTATTGGGACGGTGGGACAGGGAATGGTAAGGCTTCCTTTTGGCTTCGAATGTCCATTCCTTGTCCATTGGGGATTTCCAGTTGTGATGTGAGTGCCCTTGCGGCCCTTGACGTGGATGCCCTTGCGATGAGTCGATTCCCCACTCTCCTCCCTCTTTCTCCTCACTTTCCACTTTTCAGTCACTACAGAGTCCTTCTCTGTTCTCCCACAGCCGAATGACTTTCCCAATTCATTCTCTGACTGTTCCATTTTAGCGACTTTCCCAGGATTTCCTCTCTTTCTCTCCTCATAATGTTCCTTCCCTTTCCCTCTCTCTTCATTGTGAACTCCAGACAGTAGTAGAGCACCCTGTCCTACTATCCATCCCTATTTTGGCAAGGCATTCATTCCGAGAATCGACTCTTTCAGTCGACCTTTGACAATGTAGAATCCTACTACGGTAGGACCACTCTTTCCTACATTCACTTCCAGTTTGCATCGGCCTTTCAGCGACATCTGTGCTCCCGAAGCATCATACAGTATCTTACTACTGTCCTCAATCACCACCAGATTCTTTGGAATTCTCTCTAATACATACTCAGACACGATAGATGTATCAGCTCCAGTATCGATCAACATTTCCTCTTTTACACCTCCAATTGTTCCACGAATCACCATTCTGTTTCCCTCGAAATCGGGGTCATCCGGTTCATTGCACTTCCCTTCTCTCACTGCATATGCACCCATTCCACTCTGTGTGCGAGTCTGTGAATTGTCGTGTTGCTGAGTAGCATTCCCATTCTGATACTGCGACCACTGTCTCTGGTCCTGATTGTATCCATCGCATTGAAAACCGTGATTCATTTGATTCTTCCACTGTTCGTTCCGGCCACCCCGTCCGTGCTCTTCCTCAGTCTTTTCCTCGTCTTGCGCTGGGTCATGCCAGGGGGCATATTCTTGACATTCCCTTTCGTAATGTCCCAGTTCACCACAGTTATAGCATTCTGTTGCTACGCTCAATCTCTGTGGAGCCTGATACGAAGAACTCTCATACGAAACCTTGTTCAGATGTTCTGATCTGAGAATCTCAGCCTTCAACTTTTTGTATTTATCATACATACTCATCGGACTGTCCACTACCCTCATCAGTTCCATAGCCTCTGGTGTTCTTTCATACTCATCCATTACCTTATTCACTCTCGTCCTATCCCTCTCGCTCACCTCACGAAACAGTTTGTCAGATAGACTTTCAAGTTCATCGAAAAATTCATAGACATTTCTGTCATTCCTTTTAAGACCCTTGAATCTCCTCCAATATTCGCGTTCCACACATGGAGATCTGTCTCCCAGTTGCACATCGAGCCATCCAAAGCATCCATTCAGTGTACTCCTGCATTCATTTGGCATGCGAAGGAACGTTGCCTTGGCCTCTCCTTGCAGGAATTCACTCAGTGTTAGCACCGCATCCCCTTCATTCATGCCTCTGTATTGCATTATGAACCTCTTTTTCCAGTTTTCCCACGCTTCTACCTCCACATCACCATTTGATTTCCTTCCACTATACATTTCCAGTTTCAATCTCTCAAAGTGCGGCGAATGTTCTCTCACGGGTACTGTATCTCTGTCATGATTGGTGGGGGGAATATGATTCTGCCCGAAATGGCCTGTCACACCATTCATTAGACCACACACCCGAGAAACAGTAAGTTTCTCTTTATTTCCCACAAACACTTGTCGACGGAGTAAATCACCAGCCAAATCACTATCCAATTGAATAAGTGGCTGCTGGTCTGATCCCGAAACACCGCTCAATCGCCTCTGCATACCATCTCCCGTCTTTCCCATCAATTGATTCATGCGTTCCCATTGACCCTCATCACTATCATTATCCACAATCTCGTCCCTTTTCTCAACCGATTTGGCATTATTCAGTGTCTCATTCAATTGCTCCTCCAGCTGGGCGACCCTCCTTTCCAGGGCTTCGTTCCTCTCTGCCTCTTCCTTTGCCCTCCTATTAGCCACCTCGGCAATGTCACACAGGGAATCATTGTCACCTGCCATCTCCTGTAACCGCATTCGTACCTCATCCATGTTTCTACAATTCGCCTCCTTATATACCGCAATTACACTGTTCATAAACTGCCAATACACCTCTTTGCTCATAACAACTGTATCACTGCTCACAATGTTCTCCCTCTCCTTTTCAGTGTCCCTGTTATCACTGTTCTGTTCTCTGTTGCTTCTCCTTCCTGCAATCATTCCCTCATTCATTATCACACTCATTACTGAAGAAGATCGCACGACAACCCCGTCGTAATACGGCGGCGAAAGACTCTTCCCTCCAATCAATCGATAAGCGCGACGCGAAAAAGCGACCCCTCCAAGTGCTCCGCGCCGTAGAACGTTCTAGTCGTGAGCGCGCACCAGACTTTCCAGCACTCGTTTAGCAATACGAGTAAACTTCAGACACTGCGGTCTTCTCGGTTACTCTTTCCACACTGCGGGCAATCGATTGCACACAAAAAGTCGAGAAATTCAGATTCTCTCTAAATGATCACTTAGCAAATTCAATCGTCCAATTGACACAGGAGTTCTAAACAACACTCCACACACTTCTAGCAGTAGATCGCAATCTCTCCCTCACAACAGAACTCCTCACACTCGTCGCTCCCTCCGGCAACGCCTCTCGTTGCTCACAAACCGTCGCTGTCAACTGGGAAGACCCATGAAGGATCAATGCTATCCACACGGAATTAGATGCTGACCCACGCAGGATCACTGCAGCTAATACAACAGGCCGACCCACGAAGGATCAGTGCCAAAGACGCAGGATGCCGACCCACGCAGGATCAGGGCAACCTAGACAGCAAAGAAAGCCAAGTAAATCAAAGAACGGACGATTCGGCCCCCATATTGTCTTAGGGCTTAACCCTGGTTCTGCGATCAATGACTAGACAGGGCTTTCAATACAAGGTTTATGAGACAAGAGAGACAAATACTAGGGGAAAAGAAGAGCAGCCACCCCGACTAAACAGTCGGGCGTGCGGACGACCTACTTCTACGAGAGAGAACAACAGACTGACCTCGTCTCTAGACAACTCGGCCTTTTATACAGAGAGCCGAGTGCCTTTTACTAATCATCATGTGGTGTAGTGCATCACAATTCAAATATCCTACTGTAGGCGCACCATAAATATGAATCGCTAGCTGACTAATAACGGGACAAAGGACAATACATCCCTGTTATTCAGTGACGCATTGGGGTC
>JACMIF010001888.1:0-20816 GCA_014805445.1 Diplogasteroides magnus | reverse complement strand
ACATATTTATGCAATAGTTGCTTGATAGTGGAACTCAGTTTCCACAGTGATATTTCACAAAGTTCGAAAAAACGAAAGGACTTTACGACCACCCTAATACACGACGTTCAGAGTGCTGTCTTCTTCAAAAAAGAAAAAAAAGAATCGTTATTCGTCACTATCCTTCTCTTCTTACAAAAACAACGAGGGAAGCGGAGAGAAACAGAGGGGAAATGAGAATGATGACTGCCCTCCTCTGTCTGGCGCTTTCGCTTACAAGGAGTGGATATACTGGACGATTGACAGAAAGGAGACCGGAGAGAGTTATCATGCTACGCAAGCAAGCCGGGGAAGGGGACATGGTTCGGTTGGCAGTTTGACTATTATGTTGGAAAACCAACTTGATATTCCGAGCACACATACTCAATCTAGTTGACGACTGTGACTCTCAAATTTTCGTGCTATTTCAATGTTTCTCTGACCATTGGCCATGATTTTGAATATGTTTCACGCTCAACATATAGAGGCTGACTTTCAACTCCGTTTACCACAATAATGCTTTATGGGTTTTATATTGTCCCTCTCATGTGAAGGACAACCGCTCATAGGGAATCAGACGACATATAAATGTACTTTTGATTGGATTCCCTAGTCTCCTTATGTCTCCTCCGTCGCTCGATCAATTGTCAGTGAAAATCCATTCCCATGTTTTGTCTGTTTTCTCTATGTGAGGAATGTCAACGGGCGTGACTGTGCATGGAAGAATAGAAAAAGAAAGAATTCATTCTATGAATTTCATCTCACTTTCACAAACGCTATTTACTTAAGAAGTTCTTGGCACTGTTCTAATGATCATTTGTCGTTATTCTTCCCCGGTGTGCAGTTGTCTCACTACCTGATGGCTAACGGCGCTCCGGAGAAAAATGGCGATAAAAGTACCGAATTCCTAGTCCCTACGCGACTACATTCATCTCTCTAAACGAGATCCAGTCTACGTTTGATTCGCTACCTATACGATAAGCCACTAAGGTGAGGTAGCTCTTTCAAGATTTAATCGATACTGTCCTTTCAGAAAAAATAAATAAAGAAGCTCCAAAAATTTCTCAGAACCATAAATGGCACCTGGATGAGAATCGTGGTATAATGTCACTGTTATTATGCAATACCAGTTAATAGATCGAGAGCAACCGGGAAGGAGGCCGCAAGTTTCCATCTCCCAATGACGCTCTATGCTGAAACGCTCCAAAGCTACGCTATTAGACGCGATGCTTCATTTGAAAGCCAGTCCGTAGTCGCTAATCATATCGTGGAAGGTGAAAGATTGATCTAACATTTTCCGACAACATCAAATACATTTCCGGTTATTAGTTTGCGTGAAAATCTATTTCAGGATATTTCGTCGAACTGGACTGGAACTACAATGGGGCGGCCATTTACCAAAGATCAGATCGGCGCTTGATTCCTTCCAATCACGTTGACAGCAACAGTTGAATGTATTGTTTACATAATCACTCATTCATCCATCTAGAAGAACGAAGCGAATGTATTTTTTCGATAAAATTGTTTACCACCTTCGACCGCTTGTCAAAAGCAATTGTATGAATAGCTACGAATGCAAGTAGGAATGATTGTTTCTGCTTCGAATAGATAGAAAGGTCGAAATGAATGGGGAACCAGGGAATTGACCATTTCTTGTTCCAGAGAAGAATTATGACAATTTTACCCACTTAGAATCCCTATAAGCAGTAGGGTAGGCAAAGCGATACTTCCGGGTGTCGCTCGAGTGTCGCATTCATTTTTCTCTAATCTCTCCCATGCGGTCGGTCTCTATTGTGGAGGGACCGACCGCGTAGAAGAGATTAGAGAAAAATGAATGCGACACTCGAGCGACACCCGAAAGTATCGCTTTGCCTACCCTATTTAATAAGCAGCCCACCGTCAGAAAATTGCTGTTTTTTCCTAAATAAGTGTGAATGTATGAATGACCCTCGTCGGATAAAGTAATCGTTTTGACGATGTAAAAATGCACAGCGTTTGAGAACGCCGTTCCAAAAATTACAAGACCAATAAAGATCCCAACTCGACGTTATATATCGCTTTTTTCAACTCAAATAAACATTCTTGGTGAAGCATACCATGTATTGATGAATTTTGCGTATTTGAAACTAATGTTAATTTCGCGTTGCTGGAACGTCGATTTATCCTTTCAAAGTGTTTTCAATCAGAAAGAGAGAATTTTCCGGCGTTAGACCAGAGAGCGATATTGCGCCATAATGGTGAAATGGACATTTTCGTCGTGAGAATGCTGAGCTTGATGGCGCATCCGTCCATTACACCGTCATGGCGCAAATGTCCTTCGCGCGCCTGCCTTTCATCCGAATATCCATGGTGGATGTGGCTATTAGGCTTGGCAATTTACATGAATTCAGATATGTTTCGCCGATCTTATACCTCGAGAGTTATGGCTTTTATGATGCATAGCCAATCTCACAGATTAATTGTCATCCCCAGGGGACATTAGGGAACGCATTTTCGGAAATTCTAACCTCTCTATTCTTCATCGAGCTGTTGTCTACCCAAGTGAAAGACAATCTCGCTTCGATGAGATTAGGGCGATTAGAAGTTCCATAATGCGTTCCCTATAGTGTTTCTGAAACGGTATTAGAGTGCATTCATCTATGGTCTGATTCTCGTGGAGCGGTTGTCTATGGCATCCTGAATTCGACGACAGCCGAATACACTCTACTACCGTTTCAGAAACCATAGTTCCCTAGTGGCTATTGGAAAGAAAAACACCCACCTGCTCAGGCAGCGACCCCATCTTGGACACGTAGTCGTACAGTTCTCCTCCATTGGCGTACTCCATGACGAGAATGATCTTTTCCTTGTTCTCGAACACTGAAATCACATAGTTGATCCCATTGCAAGATCCAATCGAACTACTGTAATCATGATACAAACTATTCGAATTATCCCAACTGATGCTCTTCAATTTTTAACCAAGAAATCACACTCTTGAGCTAGTTGATCTACCGCATTTCCACGTAATTCAGTATCCCACCTTCGAAAATCTGTATGATGTTGGGATGATTGAGTGCGGACATGATCCTGATCTCCCTTCTGATCCTCACGAGATCCGCCTTGTTCTCGATGGCTGATTTCTTGATGAGTTTCACGGCAACCTGATATATGGGAAGGTAATGAAAAGAACAGTGAGAGAGTACTTTCTACTTCCTAACAATAAATCAATATTCATCAAAGAATTCTATATCCGACGCTACGGCTATTTTATTTGTTTTTGATGAGTTTCACTGCCACCTGAATATGGGAAAAGAATGAAAACAACAATAACAGAATCCTTTCGGCCTTCTAACAATAGATACATATTCATAACAGAATTCAATAACCGAAGCTACGACCGTTTTAGTTGACTTTTATGAGTTTCACGGTCATTTGAATCCAAAATCACCACATAATTCAATTCAAAATGACATAAGGGCCGTAGATGTAGCGCTTCCCGCGGTGTTAATCAATAAATCCATTTTATCTGCGTCTACACAAATCTGCCGCCCACACCGCCCAATCACCTCTACAGGCAGTTGCTCATTTTACCTGACCCTGAGCGAATAATATATCATTTTTGCGTTGAGTTTCACCGCTTTCTTAAATATCACTAAGCATCCTTGGGTCAATCATCCTTAACTATCTCTCTGTAATCTAATAATTACAAATTGACTTGTGATTTTTTGTGATATTTTCTATTAATTCCTCCCCATTCATTCCCCCCTCTTAAAAGATGCTCAAGTCCCTCGCCCTATGATGTTGTTCTGGCGTGACTTGGCTTTACCCATTCTCCACTTTTCTCTCTACTCTCTCATCTCATAACACTCTCTAAGTGTCTCTTTTTCTCTACCCTCTCTAACCTTCCCACACTCTCTCTTCCTTTCTATCTCTGTCCTCTCTTATTATCGTGCACTCCCTCGGTAATTCAACAATGGATCAATCGCAGAGAGAGTCAGTTGTAGGGAACGCATTATGATATTTCTAACCTCCCCAATCTTCGCCGAGCGGTCGTTTGTCGAAATGTGAGACGACCGCTCGGAAGAGATTGGGGAGGTTAGAAATGCGTTCCCTAGTCTGTTGTAATGTGGGAGGATGGACTAGTGCTGTATGTTCAGGTGTCTTTTCCGTCTGAGTTTATCACATTGCCGTACTCTCTCGTCACTCAGAGAGTGGGGATGATTGAGAGACATTGGGAGAAAAAGGGAAGAAAGAGAGTATGTGCGGATATAAGAGAGCGCCTACCCCGTGGGAGTTAAGAGAATAAGAGAAACCGGAAACAAATAAGAGCAAAAAAGCTTGAAGAAGCAATAAATAGTCGTTTCGGAAGAATTACTGCCGATGACTGTTTACACTTATTTTGAAAATAAATTACCCCTTTTAGATTGTTTGACAGTCATGCCAAAAAAAGGCTTGCTTTCTGCTCGCTGACAGGTCAATAGGTATGGGTACACTCATTATCGAGTGAGAACGCTTATTCTACTGGTTACGGTAGTGCAACGGCGTGTCTCACCTCTCGGTCGAACTTGTGATCGTACGCCAGTGAGACCTTGCCGTACGTCCCCGAGCCCAGCTTGCGCACGATCTCGAAGCGGTGCCTTGAGTCCTGGAAAGATTGTTTTCGAATTTTAAAATTTAAATTTTGAATTTAGACTTTAAAATAATGATTTCTGACCTTTTTCATAGGCGAACTGCATTCTGCGCCTGCGAGAGGGTGACCGCCTGAAAATTGCAAAAATTAATCACGAATGGAATTTCGCAATTTTAATTCTTCAATATGTTTTGTTATTTGTCTGATAACAAAGAAATGGGCACTAAATTGAGTTCTAATTCTCTCAGGGCACTTTATGCTTAGTGTGTAGCATATTTGAACAAGATCATTTTAGGTCGAAGACGTTTGAAATTTTATTATCCACCCCGTGAAACCTAACCCACGCGGCTTTCCCCAATGATACCTACAACCCACCAGTGGTGAAGATCCTCCTGACCACCTGGGCGAGGAAGCCCATAGAGCATAGCTGCCTGGCCAGCTCAGCCATCATTATTGATTGATGACGTCAAGTGACGTCATCGATGGAATCATTTTTCCGGTCCGATGAATCGCCGGCGCTGGCTAATGGCGGGTAGTAGTCACAATAATAATCGATGCAGCGAGAGGGGTGCGACAATGAAATTACGACACTTCGTTCGCTTCGGAAATCTGCCCGGGCCCCGCTTTTTGATCATCCTGGTCCCTTTCCCAATTTTAATAGTGCAAGGAAGAAAGGAGAAGAAGAAGCTGCAGGATGAATGGCATCCGTGCAAAAGGTCCGCGTTTAATGGAAGATGGCACGGAGGAAGAGTGGGCAAGGGCATAGATAACAGAGTTACTTATGATACTTGTAACTTCGATCACATTTGAATAGCGATATTTTATAAACAATGGCAGTAAAACGCGTTTGGGATTGAAGCAATTCCGATATTCGACTACAAGTGCCCGTTCTGAAACATAACCCATTTATCTTCAAAAATTTTTTCAAAATCACCCAAACACTTTTCGTTTGTCTACAAAAGCAAGCCATGTCGAAATTCCTCAATGGCCAATCCAATATTTAAGAAAGGATGAAAGACAAAAATTTGCGCCTTATTAATCAAATTGTAGATTCATTAGTATTGTTCGGCTCATCTGTCCATTTCTTCATTATGGCGCAAATGTCCCTGCCGCTCTTGTCTATTGTCTGTCAAACAGCACAAGCCGCCTTATGTTAAGTCGAGACCCATTCCGCCGGTCATAATGGTGGTACGAGTATAAGCCAGAACCGAAAAGAGCTGGGATGAGCGAGTGAGAGAGGAATAAAGGGCGTTTTTGGCCTTTCGGACACGATATATGACCGAGGCTAGTAATGAAGGAACAGCATGACGGATTATAAGATGGTTCAACTAGGAGAGAGGAATGACGTACTGAATGGGGAAAGGAACAATAGCGCTGTAGTAGTGAAATGAAGGAACGGCCTGCTATTTAACGAAATAACCATCCACGTGACCACAATAGCATAAATATTCATGATGTTTCTCTATTCAAAAATAATGCGAGTATGACTAACAATAAGAGAGCACAATAGCGCGATAAATATTAATGAAACAGACTTATGCGCTTTTCAAATGAATACAAAGGCAATGATGAATTTGATGAATATAAGCAATTATCGGCATTATAGCGCAATTGTCCACAAAGCCTATGACGGCAAAAACAATGAAAGTCCTTAGTTCACTATTATGGCGCAAATGTCTATTAGCTCATAAGAAACGATTGAAGAATGGGAAAACCCAGGGCATAACAAATGAGGTGCGTATCTCGCCAATAACCAATTCATAGTGCAAATGTCAACAATTGTCTTATACTCCATCTCCAAAACACAGAACGAGGGCATGACACAACCGATGCATATCTCCACCCATTTCTACGCAATTTCGCGCGACACCATCACTCAAAAATGAACATGGGCAAGGTTCTCTGACCGTCTGTACTCTCTCATGTTTATATACTCTCTCGCTCTCTCTCGCCCGTCTGACTATCTGTTTCTCTCGTTTTCTCATTATCCCTTGCAGCCCGGACCCTTTTAGGTCCCCTCGGGACCGCTTGGTGACAAGGAAATAGAGGGTTGGAATTCGAGCTATTCTGCTGTTGTATCCACCCTCCTGGCCGCTTGTACTCTAACTATATTGGCTTGGACGGAGAGGAACTGGGTAGAACAATATTTTTTCAGGTGTTAATATTTTTGGGTCCAAAAATTAAATCGGATTATATTTCACAGCGGGTATAGTAAATACGATGATGGGCACTGTTAATGTGAGCACGAAACTTACTCGAACTCCTTTATTTTCACATCTTGGGACATTTGTATGCAAATTCACTCAAATTTTATTAAATTCTCTACTAGTGCTTTTCCAACTCATGTTTTTTACATGACTTTATAAAATAAATATTTAAAAACTATATTTTGTGATTATCCCACCTGGCCCCGTGCCTCCTCCCCCAATCGTTCCCGATCCGAACGGCCTTATGTTAGACTGCGATATCCGTGCGAGGCGCCCACTGCGCGACCCGCTCGATGACATCGGCATGGTTCCTGAAGGGAAAACAATTGAGGAGAATGGGGTACTGTAATTTCATTATGATCCTAATCGGTAGAGAATATTACGCATTCTAACTGAATACCCAGTTCCGTTTTCTTTCCGACCTTCAGTCTCATATTTTGCGTGCTATTTCGTCGTATCACTGACTTCCACTTCTGCTTTTGAATAGTTTTCATCTGCACTATACATGGTAAAATGAGGATCTGAGAAACAGTTCCATTAGACTGCATAATTGACAAAAAATTATTCTTTTTATTGATAGTAAATAAACTAACCACTTCCGCCAGACCCGTGTTGACTTGTAGCGGAGTGTCGACTGCCCGCTGCAAATGATCAGTTTTATGCATACCAACCAGGCAATTACTCATGTCTACATATGCCACAGTTGAAACATATCCAAAATCAAGAGCGATGGTCAGAGGAACGACGAAATAACAAGTAACAGTTAGGATGCCTGATAGTAATGACTTAAAAATTTGTATTGTTATATTTTCCACCTAAACGTCCAGTAGAATTAAACGCTTTCAGAATTTTTCCTTATAACCAATCATTGTTGCATACATGAACCTACCTAATGGAAGCATGACCGTTCGTTAGAAATGAGAAGACGATAAAGGGAGGAATGAGACAGTCGGTAATTCGGAATACACACGGAACGGATTATTCGCGGGCGTCATGGCAGTGTTTGGTGATGAGATTACATGCAAGAATGCTTGCTCCTGATGATTGATCAAGACATTTATGTTCTAGTGAACATTCCTCGGCTGCATTGTTTAATAGCTGCATTTTATTAGTTATAGAAAGCGTGAAACATATTTGGGCATTGGTCAAGGGAGAAAAGGGACTAGGACTCCTCTTGTTGGACTCAATATTGATAAATGATAATGAGCAAGAATCATACAACCGCAATGCTAACGGAAACTCAAATCGACCAGGAAACATCTTCTCGCAGGGGGTAATGAAGCGATTCCGCAGTGTGAATACGTCATTTCACCGCGCCCGACGATCATACCCTGAACCACTCCCAAGCGGAAGGACCAGGGTACGGTAGGAGATGCAGAAGGTTAGAGTAAGCGAGAGAGTGCGTGAGAGTGAGAGAGCGCAGAGAAAGAGAGACTTCTGGGCGTAGTGCAATGAATCGGGTGATTGATCGTTCTTTGTCGATCCTCCACTACTAGGACTGGGGAACTTAATGAGGAAGGACGAATGACAACTGCGCCGTGGAAAATCGATCTGCAATGGTGATAGAGGCTCTAAAACGGTAAATTTGTCGTCATTCTTCTCCGGAGAGCGGTTGTCTGTTTGGGGGAGAAATAACCGCGCCCCGGGGAAGAATGACTACAACTTTACGAATTTAGAACTCTATTATGGCGTAAATATCCATGACTCTGTGAACAATGGACTGAACCAAAGAGTCATCGCAGACGAAGGGAATTAGAGACTAAAACGAAAAGGTTTGTGAGAGAAGTTTATCCTAAAGAGATAGTGTATTATCAGTGGGTCAAAATAGAGTTTTTTTATTCGGTTGAGAAGCACACTTCTAAGCGTCAGCAACATCTGAGAGGGTAAATATTTACTCTTTGAAACTTATTTCGGAAGGCTCGATAGTAAAGGTAAAGGTAAAGGTGCTACATGTCAAGCGATAACGCTAGGTGGGGCCACCGGTAAGACCGGCTGCTATTATTGGGTAAGCGAGCCTGGGAAGATGGCTCCGATGACTCCCCATTCCGATTTGCGTCGGATAACAGGCATAAACATATTTCACGCACCATTATATGCAGTGTGTGAAACATATTTTATTTCGGGATCACGAAATTTGCGCACTGACACTTCTGCACAAGACATTTCTGCACAAGACACTTCCGTCCAAGCCATTTTCGCACAACTCATAACTCCTTCCGTTTTCATTTTCATGAAATACTACCAACATGAAAGTTGATGCTCTTGACGAAACGAACAAATTTGTTGCCTACGGCAAAACGTGAAAATGAAAACTGGACGAGTTATTTCAGAACGGCATTTGAAGCTTCCGGAACACTTTAACCCAATAATAGTAGGACTACCCACCTCCCTTCAGCAGCAAGCAAGTTTTAAAAAAAACTTCAAAGGGACGGCGCAATATGTTCTTTGTCGATCCTCAACTACTAGGACTGGGGAACATAATGAGTCTGATGAGTCTGATGATGAATGACAACTGCACCATGGACAATCGATCTGCAGTTGTGATTTGACTGTTATAGCGTAAATACCCGTTTGGCTGTGAAAAATGTACTGCACCAAAGAGTCATGGCAGAAGAAAGGAATTAGAGACCGAAAACATTAAGCATCAAGTAAAGGCAAATGATCCGAAAGAGACATGTAAGCACTGGTGAATTTAGATTTATAAAAATTTATGGATCAGAAAAAGTGAATGCAATCGTCAGCATCAGCTATGAGGAAATATATCAACACGTTGAAACTCATTTCTGCAGGCTCGGTAGTAACAAATTAAAACCAATTCTGAGTACAACACAGCTGGTCCACAAAGGACAGTAATCGATCAGGTTAGTGCACAAGTTTCATTCGACCTTAGGGCAACTGCCCTGTAATAGCGAGTTATGGGTGAAATGAAAAAAGAAGAAAAGTCCATGAAATAATTTCCTATCTTCAAGCTTATGATAGACGAAAACCATCTTTTTGTTGATATGGCCAGGACCAGGGTTTCCTTCGAAAGGACCGATCAGCTTAAAACGGGCACGTTAATGACTCATGAAACCTATCTCAGCCGGGTTTGCGTTGGCCGAGGACCCGGGTGAAGATTTTCGTTGAGTAATCATCACACGCCGGAAGCAGCTGTCGCATACTGGGAAAGAGATGACAACGAGCCTTCTTTACTTGAAGAGACTGATGGATGAATCAACCTGGTTGTTTTGGGTTGTGAAATCAATCAATAATGGGATTATGAAATCATTATAAGTATGACAATATCTAAACTAAACCTTTGGTGCCCATATCGGCAGATGACCAAAAATGTTTCAAAGGGAGAAAGTCAGGAACATCATATACATTTGCGCAATAACGGTGAAGTGGACAACGCGCTACGAATTCGCGATGCAAGTATCTATTTCCACATCACGGCCAAATGTCCATGGCGCTCATGTCTTTCGCTGGTTGCGAAATCATTTGTTTTTTGCAAACAAACGTCAAACGTCATGTCTTGAGGGGGTTGAGCAATAGATGTCATACTTTGACTCATTGATCAACATGTAAGAGATGACGAAAGCAATCATAAATAAAAAAAAATGCAAATCAGAGGAAGAAACGCAGTTCAACGTCGAAATCAGAGCAGAGATTATGATGAATTCTTAAGTTAAATGAAGCCCACAGTAATCAGAGAAGGAGCAGAAGGTCTTTTGAAGAGCGGTTGCGGCTATGACAAGAACTATGATAAATGGCCCGTGTCAAGCTCTATTCTCACAATGGAATGGCTTCAACTACTTATTTACACTCACATCGAGAAATAAATGAAAAGTTCGGGAGTTCGAGAATAATTTCATGTTTTTATACAATACCTACAACTGATCATTATTCGAATTCAGTTCCAAATATAAATTTACTGTGAAACTTAACCGATACCATGGAATAATGTCGATCTAGATTTCGAATGAGTATAAAATAAGTTTCACGGCGAGAATATTAACAATGACAAATGTCAAAAGTTAATGAGACCGCATCGGTGACAAAGCAAATAATGTTCTAAAAAGATAAAATGTGACATTCAAAGCCTCAATATGAGAACGAATGAGTGTGTCAATGAATAATCAATAAACTAAATCAATTAATAAACAGTCCTTGGCTCAAAATCCGGGCCGATCTGTTCATTCTCCTCACCCGTTCAATAGCACGGGAAGAGGTTCTCGCCTCTATATCCCTCTATCTTTGCCCTCTCTCTGTGTTAAGAAACCCTGTCACTTCTCTATTTCTCTCTCCTCTCTCCCTTTCCCTTATCTCTAACACTCTCTCCCTCACTCTAACCGTCTGTGCCCTCCCTTAATCTCATATCTCTCGTACCTAAGGATGGCCTCCCTTCACCTGCCCCCGTATCTGTCTTACACTGGCGAGAGGGAGACGAGAGGGAGAGAGGGGAAGAAGCTTCTTGTCTCAACCCCTCAGGGGCCTCCCCACACATTACAATTCCCGACAGATCCCACCTCTATCCTATGGGGAGACTCTAACCTCTCGACTCTCTTAGTTGTACAGTTGTCTCTCGATTGCAGAGACAACCGCTCTCTGAGAAGATCAGACAGATGAGAGAGGATGAAAGACGACTTTGAGCCATGGAAATTTACGCCATAGTGGTGAAACGGACGTTAGAGTCTATATTTACTAGGGGGAACTTTAACCGCTGAGGTCGATCAGTTGTCTCTCAACCGTAGAGACAAGTTATCTCAGTGGAGATTGGAGAGGTTAGAAAGGGCGAAAGACAACTCACTCCATGAATATTTGCGCCATTATGGTGCATTGAACACGTTAGTCGATAATGAGTACTAGGGTTGGCAGTTTGAACACCAATTCGATTATGTTTCACTGATTCTATATATCAAAATTATATAGCTTCCGTGAAACATAACTGATCTCGCATACGAACTGCCAACTCTAATTAATGGTGGTGCAAGCGCCCACTTCACAACTATGGCGCAAATATCAATGACGCGGTTGCTTTCACCCGTTCGAATCGACAAGCTACACCTCTCTCCTCCTCCCGCTCTTCCGAAAGATAAAAGGCGAACACATGTGCGGGAAAACAGCACTAAAACGAACGACGATGACGTCAAAGGAAGATTTAGATCTGATCTGACTATGAAATGAAAGTATTCGTGTGCACATGCAGTTTCGAACAAGCAAATTCCTGGCTTTGATCAAGTTCCAAAATTAGCACCAAATTTATGATCAGGATGAAACATAACTGATCCTTTGGATAAACATCGACCTCGAATTTGAATATGGGAACAAATTACCTATTCAATCATCCGGGCTATAGACTTCATGGATAAACCCTGGAAATCACTAAAGTGCGCAAATATCTAAAGCCCTAACGTGACATGAAACAAACTAGCCCATTCCTGATCCACTTTAACTTTAAGGTCAGTAAAACCCGGAAGTCAAGAAATCGACTGTCGATCTAGGTATTTAAAGTGCACAATTCTTCTGAGAGTCCCATTGATCCATTGCCAGGTGTTACAGATTTCTTGCAAGACTGCAAGAAGAGAAAGCAGTTGTGCTTTTGGCCAGTGGAAGGAGAAGGCTAATAGGTTGAGGGAAGTGGAGGAAGAAGGATCAGTGGTTAAAACGATGCTAACCACAATCTCACTCGCTGGCCAGGAGTGATTATTAGTAATTCATGGGGAAGGGATCACAAGCTAACACTAAAATCCCCAAGCTCACCACAATATTGGAACACGTATCTAGAGCATAAGTGCGTAGTTTAGGCTAGATAGAGTGGGATAATAGGAGACGGAATGAGAGTAGGAATAATATATAGCTAAAACGAAGCTAATCACAGCATAGCACAAAGCCAACGCTCGGATTTTTATACTTGTCCATGTGTGATTGAAAACAAAATTTACGTCCTTTAAAAAAAATTCAAAGAAACAGTCATTACATATTAGATGAATGTTTCACGGTGTTCATAAGTGAATGAAAAATCATTTTCCGCGCTGACTTGAACGGTCGAGAAAAAGTATTTAATAACATTATAGCTACAACCCACAAGGCTGTATGCCGTGGAAAGGTACTACTACTCCACCTAATTCGACCTATAAGAAATAAGCCCAGAAAGCCGTTTCGCTGCGCCTGCTTGCTGGGAGATCAGAAGCTAACACTAAACCCCAGACTCACCACAATATTGGAACACGTATCTAGCTCATAAGCGCTTAATTTAGGTCAGAAGGAGGGGGATAATAGTTTGATGAAATGGGAATACGATTATTCGGAGGCTAAAACGAAGCTAATCACCGTATAGAACATAGCCACCGCTCGGATTTAGATTTTTGTCCATGTGTGATTGCAAAAACTCGAAACTAACGCGCCTTTTTTTCAAGGATGCAATCATTATTAGATGAATGTTTCACGTTGTTCATAAGTGAATGAAAAATCATTTTCTGCGCTGTTGTTCTGTTCTGGAATGTCGAGGTACAGAAAATTTAATTAATGAAATTGGAGTTACCACCCCAAAAGTGCGTTGTGCAGTGGAAAAGGGCCACTTCTCAGCCAAAATAGGGCAAGCAGGTCGGCTCGGTGCGGTCACTGCGGCCTGCTTTTTGTGGGGGGGGGGCATTGGAAGCCAACACCGAAAATAGGAGAGTTAAAAGTAGTGATTATAACGAAGCTAATCCGGTATAGCACAAAGTCAGTGCTTGGATGTTGTTACATGCAATTGATTTTGAAAACAAATCTCGAAACATAAGCGTCCATTAAATTTTTGTGATGCAATTATTTCCAGGATTCCATGATTTCATGTATGTTTCACGGTGTTCATAAAAGCATGAATATCCCTTTTCTGCGCTATTCCAACGATCGTGTATAGAAAATGAGCATTATCAAATATTAGTTACAGTCATTGATGAATAACTGAAGATCAATTTCTCTATTCTATAATTTTCAATAGACAATTTACCCATGCATTTGAGAGTCAGACTATATGTTGGAAGTTGGAATCGAAAATTGAGAAACCGAACAAATGTCGTTTTTCCACACATGAAAAGGTGTACTTCCTCATAAAGTTTTGATGCCTATGGCGCAGACAAACATACAACAATAAGCGCTTCCTTATGGCACGGAAAGGCGCTTTACACGAGGATCAACATTGAGAGAAGACTGGATCGACAAACTAGGAACATTTTCCTCATTCATCTCTCATTTTATCGATTATTTAGGGTTTTTAGTACAGTAAAATTATTTTTCTAATCTTTGCGGAGCGACGTACGTTTTCATGAAGGTGGCCGCTTGAAATGGGCCTGACTGTGGTCAAAATGAGTGAAGAGAGGTATCAATCACGGAAATTAGCGCAATAATGGTGAAAACAAGAGTTGCGTCAGCATTCACTGCACCTGAGAGGATAACAGGAAGATAGATACTATTAGTATTGGACTATTAGTCGCATCCTCCCATCGGATCAAGCGAACTTCCGGACGAAATTTGATGCCGATTACACTGAGGGGAACACATTTCATTAGAGATCTGGAGCTTTCGTTAAGATCAGAAAGTACGGAATTCGAGTGCGAAGCGAAACGATTTATTACGCATCCTAACTGAACTGTTGCCGCAGTCTATTTATCTCACAGATGAAACATATTCCGTAACGACGAAATAGCATGCAAAAATGAGAGACCAGGGTGGCATCCAGGTGTGAGACGCGTACTAGGAATAACAGTTGAGACAGGATGCATAATAATAGGTTTCTTAACTATTTCAACTTCACTTGGATACGACAGCTGAGGAAAATGACGCAAATGACAGAGGAAGAAGGATCAAAGGCGTAATAAGCGGGGGGATAAGATGAACCAGATGAAACGGCCCATTATACTTTTGCATTCTTTCTTGTTCTTCTCCCTTCATTTGCCAAAAGCAAAGAACAGTAAATAAGTGTTGAACTAGAGGGACAAAGCTATTGAACAGAGGGAGCAGCGCCATAGGCGAACAAAATGTACAGAGACGCTTGAGTATTGGGTCAAAATTTCAGCTCAAGTGTTTGTTTCAATACTTGCATCTAGGAAAAAATTCATGCCACACTCATAGACATATGTTTCACATCATATGTAACAGTGATGTCTATTCGCAAAACTGTTAGATGCTATGCGCTCAGTTTATAAAGAAAAATCAAGCATACAAGCTAGAATCAGAAAGTCAAGAACGTGTCCGGAATCATCGAGTGCGCGGAACGGTTTATTAGTGGGATTTCAAGAGAGGGCGAGATAGCGTGGGCACACGAGAGAACAGAGAGAAATAGAGGGTGGTGAGAGAATGTGTGAATTGGAGAGAGTCCATACAAACAGAAGGCGTTTCCCAAACAGAGAAAACACGGCCGTGTTTCTCTCCACAGTGGTTCATCTTCAGTTTGAACGATCGGGGGATCCAGTCACGTGTGTGACCTAGTTGAACTAATCATGGTTACTGTAATCAAGTGCTTCCTAGTATTCTATTAAAATCTCAAATAAGGCACTGAATTAAGAGAAAGCGCAATATCGGATTTTCAAGGCAAAATAAAGCTAGACGATGAGAAGAAGGAACTCACAATCGTCATTTCCGCACTAAAGAGCGAAAAACAAAACAAGAAGTCGGAAAGGAAATTCAAAAAACAGAGAAATGGAAGAGAAATGGCAAACAACTGAAAGAAGTTGCCGCGAAGTCGCGTGGGACAGTGAAAAAAGTGATATGAGTCACGTTTCTGTTCCTATTTCTTTCCTTTTCCCGGAATAAGAATTTGTAGGAAGGTGAGTAAGAAAGTAGCGTTACAATACGCGTTTTACGAATAATTATTTTACTTCCCTCATCGTTGTGAAAAAAATACTGCTCAAATGTCCAGGTAGCGAAAATAAAGGACTTGTGAAACATACGCAAAATGTAAATAAACATTGAAAATGCTGAAATCGACGCTGCTTGGATAAGATTCACGACGTCCACAAAGTTAGTTGCGCACGTGAAAATCTGATTATTGTGTAAAGTCTGTTTTATTTTTAAAAGGTAGAGAAAGTCGCGAGAAAGAGAGCGTTCCCCAAACAGAGAAAACACAGCCGTGTTTCTCCCCTCTGTGTTTCATCTTCAGTTTGAAATATTGAGGATAAAGTCACTTCTCACTTTCAGACCCGACTATTCAGGTTACTGTAATCAATTGGTTGGCCCTTTCAGCACAATCGCATTTTCAACAAATCGTAGAGATAACTCATGGAATGTAAGAGAGGACGCAATATAAATAGCTCCAACTTAAACAAAATAGACAGATGAAGATGCCAATAAGGATTTCTCAATCATCATTTTCTCGCTAAAGTGCGAAATTGCAAAACAGAATTCAAAGTCAGAAAGGGCAAAGTTAAAAACAAAGAAATGGAAGAGAACTGAAAGATGTTGCCGCAAATTCTCGTGGGACAGTGCAAAAAAGTAGTGACATGAGTCACGCTCCTGTTCCAATTTATTTCCTTTTCCGGGGGGAAGAGTTTGTAGAGAGGAGATGAGTAAGAAACTTGCTTTACAATCTTTTTTTCACTCGAATGGGAAATTTGAGCAATGTTATGGAGGTGTTGCTATTACTTCCCACGATTCACAGAACTATTGCTCCTGATACACGAGCAGCGAAAATAAAAGAATTGTGAAACATATACAAAATCAAAACAGACATCGAAACTTCAGAACTCAACGCTAGTTATGGGGTATGTTTCATGACTTTCACAAAGATAGCTCGTACTGGAAGCGTTGATTTCTATGTGTTTGCGAGTGGTTAAAATAATATGTTTTCCTACCTGTGCTCTTTTGATCATAAGAATTGGCAATGTAACGGGCTCTTCTCACTGCCGCGCTTCTGTCCTCTGGTCTGAATAATTGAGATGCACGGTTCAAGAAGCCGTCCGGGGTGTCCATTAATGGCCTGCCTTCGTGAAAATTAATATCCGAGATCGATTGATTAGATGTAGATAAAAAGCCGGGAAAATCAATATCACGTTATTGATTTTCCCGGCGGTAAACACTACACCTATTTATATAAATCATTTTTTATAATCAAATGCGCATCACCGAAGTGCCACATGAGCGCAGGAGAAAGATTTGTTTGCTATTGGGCCGAAGGCAGATGTGATTTGAGCGCAAACTTTTTGCTCTTTTAGCCGGGCGAAAGACAAAAGCGTGACGGAAATTTGCGCTACAATGGCGAGATGAATATATGCGCCATCATTTTCTGCATTCACATCCGGCTATTTCGCAAATCTTATTGGCGCTTCTGTTTTTCGACCATTCAGCAACTGGCGTAATTATCCCCAAAAGACTTTCGATGTTTTACCTGTCCTTATTCCTCGATGCTGTGTTCGATGTGACTTGGAATGGAACATGAATGCGGGTCCCTGAAGACGATAAAGATTACTACTTTAGAACATTTAAAAAGTCAAATAGATTTTATTCGGTTTTTGAAAAAATCTCAGCTGCTATCTTCAGATAAGTTTCAACTGCGAAATATATTCTCTCGATTAGGATGAGAATCGATGCACGACTTGTGAATGGTAGAAAGGAAAACACAAAATTAATGTTCACCTGACAACTTGGCTTCCGTAAGGGTGGTCATGTGCCCGTTATCGGCCCTGAATGAAATACAATACAATCTATCTACTGTATCTAGCGGGTTCTATTACCGGAAAAGCCTGCGCATTTTAAACCTTCAATTTATGTTGATCAATTTGTTAGGTTGAAAGACAAGAACGTCATGGACATTTGTGAAGTCGATGAAGCTCTTGTTTTCTACCGGTATAATCATTGTGGCGTGAATGTCCACGTCATTATTCGGCATCACTTAGCAGAGACAACCGCTATGAATGAAGTTAGACAGCTAGAAATGGCCGTCTGTCAATAGTTTATCCTTTTTTCCGCCGGTACAATCATTCTGGCGTGAATGCCAACGTCATTAGTTCTCATCCCTACTCACTTGCTGTCTGTCCTGATAGCATCTTCCATAATGTTTAGTGGATTGTGGAATATCCTGTCGTCTCCAGACTTGTTGGAGAGTGGGGACAAGGGCTGAATCTGTGGTTTTAGCAAAAAGCATTTATAAAATAAATACAGTAATTTTGACAAGGTTTCTAAACGGCTTTAGTTACCAAACGAACTCATCAAATGTTACAACTCGAACACAATGAGTTCATTTTCGTTGATAATTTAGATCGGATAAGCAACATTATTGGATTATTAGAATCAATGTGTCAGCGAATTTCTGTTCAGTGTCGGGCTGTAATCGCAAGATATCAGAAAAAAACAATGGGCAAACAGATCCAGATCAATAGCGGTAAGCAACAGCTACTGTGGTAGAGAACCGTTACCTGCGAAACGGTGCCATTTTCATCAGGACCGGCACTAGATCGAGGTGTACGATACCTGTAAAGATTCTCGTAATGACTGTTATAGGGATGGTGCAGTCAAGGGATTATAATTCGGGAGTAGAGTGCATTCGTCTGTTGTCTGATTAAAGAGGATCGGTTGTCTATTGCATGAATGAGACGCCCGCTCCTCGGGAAACAGATAACAGACGAATGCACTCTACTCCCGATTTAGAAACCCTAGTGAAGTCAAATCTGAAGGAATCCCAACGCGTCTCGGCCGTACGGTATGCCTTCCACGATCAGGAAGGAGAAGTAATTATTGTGTGTACGAGCGTTCCGGATCATCAGCAACTCATTACTATGAAAAGTGTTGAAATGCAATGACTGAAACATATTCGCTTTCTCGTTCTGACGTATTTTTTTAAAATAGGGCTAAAGAGTAAAAGAGACCAACGTCATAGACACTTGCGCCTTAACAATGAAATGGTCGAATGAGTCACAATTTCACTACGCTAACACCGATTTCACCATTAATGCCCATGTTTCTGTTGCCATTCATTTAAAAAGCTAACCTCGCCAGTAGTTCATTGATGGTCTCGGTAGAATTGTCTTTGGCGGGAGTGGCCCTCCGACTCATCGATCTTAATATTAGTTTTATAATTTTATTTGTATTGATTTTATATTTAAAATATTCTTTAATATATTCTCTTAACATCTACCTAAAGCAATTCAAATAATTGCGTGTGCCATGAAATGTAGCCGAAGCCACTGTGAAAACATCCATTTTTCTTCGTGGAAATGTTTCGTTTCACTGAAACACTCACGATGCCGATCTCTTCCCTGTCGATCCTCCCGCATCGCTGGTGGTAAAGTCCATCGGAGGATTACTGTACCTGCAAACGGGTATTGATTGTAAAATTTCCACACAACAAATCTGAGATCCAGCTGTCTTGTTCATGCCGAACCTTGATAATCAATCAGTGAAACGTAATTGATTTGTTAAGATGTGGAAACGCAGTAAGGTGTTGATTTTTTCAAGAAATCCGTTGCGGAATGAAGGTTTTTAAAACTCGATGAACGCATTACGAATTCTCACTACTGAAGCCTAATAACCTTGTCGTGGAACTCAACTGATCCTTGAATTATTTCAAATATAAACCTCGTCATGAGCTCTCTCACTGCCGGGTCGTTGGCTGACGAACGAGTGGGCGTCTATGAAAGTTACGGTGTTTGTCAGAAACAGGCGGAATCGAAAAAATCATCGGAACCAAAAATGAAACCTCATTGCTTCGCATTTGGCCGTAGCGCTTGGCCGTTTCCACCGGACGAGTACGTGAAGCGCCGGCTGAATTTTTTAATTAAAATATATGAATTATTTTTAAATTTATATCATGTTAAATGAATAATTTAAATACAAAATTACATGGTGGCAGTCTCGCGAGTGCAGGTGAAGGAGGCAGAGTGTCCAGAAGGGAGGGACGGGTGGGGGTCCAGGTCCTGTGAGAAAAAGATTGCTGATATAAGAGAATATTTGGTTGTCACATGTGCTTCATACATTTCATTAAAGATGTTCGGGAATGCTTCTGCAATAACACCGTGGGCTAATCTCGAAAAGATAACAAAAGAGCATCATCATAAGACTTGAGGACTACTTTATCGCTAAATGTGAAAGGCAGGAGCGCCGTGGACCTTTGCGCCATAATGGTGAAGTAAACATCTCAGGACAACGATGACATATCTGTCCACTTCACCATTATGGCGCAATTGGCCATGGAGCTATTTCCTTTCGCCCGGTGTATCATACGGGCGAAAGGACGTATACGAGAACCGGGCTGAATTCAAAGAATACTGCTCCGATAGGGGATTGAATACCGCAACCTCTCTGTATCTCACTGAAAGTCAATGGAAACGGGTTTTCTTTATATTGAGACTTCAAATTGGCATGAATCATAAAATAAGATTAATATAAGAGCCGTGAAACACAAGCGAATCACTTCGTTAGCCGGTTCCCAAATATTGAAGAGAGACATTTTTCGAGGCGACGGGTAGCGAAACCAAATAAAGAGCTAAATGAACAAAGAAATGGAGATTCACAGAGCTTTTTTGCTACCGTCCACCACATTTGACGAGATTCTTTTTTTAAAATTTAAATAGATAAAATACCTGGTTAGCGTCCCCCTTGTCGTTGGTGGAGTGCGGGAGGAAGTGTAACTAAACGTGAATTGGGATAAGTTTCAAGACATGGATAAATGATCACATGCGTAGATTATAAGATCGAGTTTCCTTTGACTCTACGAAAAAATAAAATGATCTGCCTTTTATCACCTGATCGCCAGTTATTATACAGTCCAGCCCAATTCCCCAAGCGAACGGGGATCCCGGGGACTCCCGGGGAGTCCCCTGACATCCCCCCATCATTTTTCTAGCTGGAATGGAATAACCGTAGGTTTTTGTAGTATTCATTATTTTTGTTGTTGGCACACGCATCTTTTAATATCTTCAATTTATCGTGAAACTCTCTTTTTGCAAAGTTATTTAGCACTGAAGTTTTGGAAAAATTCCGCAACCGCAAAATAGTAAACCGTAAACCACAGAAACGAGATTACT
>JACMIF010001887.1:0-20816 GCA_014805445.1 Diplogasteroides magnus | reverse complement strand
CTCAAAGATCAATATCTCGAGAAATACGGTATATAAAGACCGTCTGATGCCCTGAAAATTTTACTTTTACTTAGTATAATATAAGATTATTTTATAGTATTTTTACCAAAATTCTGACTTTTCCGGTACCAGACCCATGTCAACTATCTCACAGAACACGTGTTAATATATTCCTGAAGACAGATCCGTTTAAGATTTAGTTTTGACCTCTGGCATTCCCATCGTCTGTGGGGGGAGTAAGATTAGACAACTTACTCCATCCACATAGAAATTCATGTAAACCAAGTTAATTTTCCGAGTGGGAATACTCCATGTTGACACTCGGTGACTGTGCTCTCTCTCAAATTCCGATGCCCCTCTTTAGTAATATGACCACTAGTTGAGAGTTCACATATGTTTCAGCAGCAAAATAAATAGGCTCACTTTCAAGTATCTATGCTTGAATGGAAAATGGTTCCAAACTCAAAAATATTTATTTTGGCAATATATCAGGCAGAGGAGTACCAGTGTGAACGGGAGAGAGTCAGATGGACAGAGAGGGGAATTCCCGCATAGATCATCCGAATGGCCGCGAGAGAAGCAGGCAAAAACATCATTTCTCTCAACTATGATTGCTCTGTTTCTTAGCGCTCTCCTCTCTTGCCATGCTCTCTAGTACGGGCGATTCAATCTTAGCCGTTTCATCGTCCCTATTCTTGTCTGAGATGTCCTTGCTCAGGGACGAAATAGGACTGATCAAGGGAGAGTAATGGCCACAACTTACAAAAATCACTTCCAAATCTGATCCAAAATCTGTCAATTTTGGCTTCGTCTCATAAGCCGTGTTCTGCTTGAGATCCATTTGACGGCCGTGAACGAAGAATATGGCATTTGGCCCACTGATCAATATTGGTAGTTTTGAAGTGGGTTTGGCAGTTGTTTCTTGTGTGAAGTGAACATGAGGAAAGGATGGAGAACATTGATGGTATGAGCAATAAGTGCCCTTTTCCCCATTCGCCATTCGTTCACGGCCGCCAAATGGTTCTCAAACAGAACACACGACTTATGGGGCGGAGAAGAATATGGCATTTACTCCATTGATCAAAGTCAGAAATAGGGGATAGAAATGTGCATATCTGTTTGGATTCCATTTCCTAGTCAGAAACTATCGCTCGAAAAAGAAGAACAGGAAATATTGAGCGAATATGCACTTGAACTCTCATTTGGACTGACTGCAGAAGATATTTGCGCCGTGTTGAAAAATACTAACTATCACAATCTAATTACTGGGGCGTTGGTCTATTTCACCATGATGGCGCCAGGATCCACCTTCTTTTTCGCTTACAATTAGCTTGACGCACACAGTCTGACTTTCCTTGTCTGCTCTATAGAGTGTGTATCTTTCTGTTGCCAAGGTCTGTTAAAAACACACGTTTGCTCTATCTGGTAATCTTCAGAAGTCTGGCACTAAACAGCACAACTCTCATAAATCGGCGTATGTTGGTTGTGGAACACGTGCGTAGAGACTACCTATGGTTGGCAGAATGATTTCTTTTTGAGTTATGTTTCACAGAAGGTATATCTTCAAATAATTGTAGCAGTGAATCATATGCGAAAAAGTACTCAAACTGCAAACCGTAGTAGAGACTGTCGAGGAACGAGAGAGCGCGATGAACAAAGATACGGAAAAGAAGCAAGAGAGCAAGCAAGCAAACGATTGTGTTGTATGATTGATTCAGCCGAGACGGCGCTCAATGCGTCACAGAGAATGGCAATGTTGCTATTTTGGGGGACCTCCAAACGGGCGGCGGTCAGGAAGTGAGTGAATGCACTACAAGACCGCCTTGGACACTGGCGCAACAATGGTGAAATGGTCTATGTCACTATTCTGGCGTAAGTGTCCATTCCGTTCTTTTTTATTCGCCCAGCATCCATCGTGGGATTTACAACAGAATGTGGATAGATCGGGATTGATCCTCGGACGAAAGACAGGAATATTGACAGCATGATAATCAGATGAGCACTTAAATATGCAGTGAATGGTGAAGCATCTTCTCGTTTCGTAGATCACTCGCTTCTTCATATTCTTTGAAAAAGCAACCCCTTCCAATTGCTCTTTTCTCGAACAAGAAGCAAGAATGCTCATTAAGATGGGTTAAAGGAGCCACAAAGGGAGATTAATTTGCATGCACTTTCGGGTTCACTTCTCTCCATTCCCCCACTTTCTCGTCGTCAGAGCGGTCTACTCTGACAACGATAGAGTAAGGGAATTGGAGAGAAGTGATCCCGAAAGTGCATGCAAATAAATCTCCCTTTGTGGCTCCTTTAAGAAGGCAGGACCAAGAAGACTGTTCAGTCATTTTCCATTTACTACATCCTTGGTGTAGATCCAGAATTCTAGAATCTTCTGGGATTCTTGAAATTCTGCAAAATGAAATGAATAGTAAACTTTTTCTGCTGTCCTAGACGAACTTATGATCTACTCCCGAGGGAGTAGGCAGAAAGGACAACAACGACGACAAAGATCATCTAGTTAACGAAGACGTACAGGGAGTCTGGATATGACGCGCTTCCAGACTGGGAGAACAATAATATTCTTGACAAGATTAGAGAGCGAGGGATTAGGATAGACGCAGAAAAGGCAAATTATTGATCTCCTGATCGAGAAGCTTCTCACATACTCTGTGGAAGAGATTAGTGATCGGACATGCTAAATTGGTCAGGACTAATGTACTATGTGAAAAATATTTTTCTCGTGGAGCGCACAGTATGACCTTTTCTCATAATTGGTCAAATATTCTTGTTCCGTTCCCGAATTACCCCAATTCCCATGTTGTAAATGCACATGTTTCACGCACGCTACAAATTGGAATCAGTTACAATTTTCACAATTTTTTGGTTTATCGGTTTCGGTTTCGGCTACAAATGTGTAGTATTCTTTCCATTTGTATGCTGTTACGTTAAACTTGTGTAAATGGTGATACGTGTTGGACATTAGCACCATAGTGATGCAATACATGCAGTAAATCATATTTATGATCCCTGTTATTCTTGGAATAATAAATGAGACATAGCATCAACCGACTCTTGCGCAATTATGGTGATGGCTGATGCGCATGAAAGTCGTCTTCGTTGAAGCACGATGGCACAGTTGTATATTTCGTCCCTACATTCTCGCAAGTCTTTGAATAGCATCCATCAGATCCTCCCGCTATCGCATTTCTTTCGCTGTTTTTCGCACACGCGCGCGCTTTTTCTAATTACCATCGCAGACCATCCTGAGAATTCGGGTCTCCATTAAAATTACCCTTGATGATAATGATGGATACCCTGAATGAAAGAATCATGGTCATTTGAACCATAATAGTGAAAAGGACACTCGAGCAGGGAGATCGTATCTGTCCTTTTCATCAGTGAAGAGGCATGTGGACGAATTATTGAAATAGTTGAGTTTTAGGTAACACAAGTCTAAAGAACAAATCACTCTTCGTTCTTTGACCCCGGCACATCGTTGTGAAACTACAGCCGCCGTAATGCGAATTTGTCGCAAAAAGGGCTGTTTTTCGTCGTTCGAGTCCATCCCCAATCCCCCTCTCAGTCGTTTCTCTCATTCTTGAGATGGCCACATGAGTGACACTTGTGTGTTGCTTAGTGGATCTCAATGTCAGCTCACTCGTCCCGCAGGTTGTCTCCCTGGGATTAAAGACTACTCCTGAAGGGAGACGAATGACGACAGAGTGCTAAGCATCGTAAGTACGAGTCCTAAGTGTTTCAAGAACGCCGCCAAAACATGCGAGCCTCGCATCAAAAGTCTAGTATCCCACGAAACGTCGCCAACTCTCATCATCTGTGCCTTCTCTTTTGCCGTTATCTCTAGTCGAAGTAAAGAGGACAGTTCGGGGCTGCAGCAATACTGGGAACCAAGCTCCAGAATGTGGCTATTTTGGGTGTGGCCACATGACTTCTTCAGCTTTTCAGAAGTTCATTGGGCTTCAAGTCGAATAAGTAGCTCAAAGTTCGTTCTCACTTCAAAAAGTGCATAGATATTGAAATTTCATTGTTAAAATGAGCAAATCCGTCGAAGGGATCGTCCCGATACGGAGTGGACATCAAAGTTCGTGACTATGCTTAATTTTGGATGGAAAATGAGAGGGTTAGTAAGTAACGAACCCCCCACTCTTTCGCATCTCCGATTGCTTCCGAGCAGGTTCGAATGACCGAGATCGCATCGTGTTCTCCCTGTAGAAATTGGAGAAAAACGTGGGCGCTGCCAATCTGGTTTTTGTCAATTTCTATCAGTCACAAATATTATTGGAACCGATTGAAGTAAGGACAAGTCTAGGTTTTCTCCACAGCAATATTTCAAGGTTACTGGAAATAATATAGGGCAAAATGTGGTCTTTGAAATACCTGAAATTCAAGAGTGGCTAAGTGGCTCAAAGGAAATTTGTTCTTTGACCTTCTGGACCGCTGCGAAATGAGTCAAAACAATGTGGGGGCCAAAGTGTTCGAGAGCACAAATAGTCATTACCAAATTACTTCACAGAACAGTTCTATGAACCGTGTAGAATCTGCAGAATGTTCCCCACTCTCTTCTCAGTCATTGTCTCTCGGAAATCAGTCAGGTGTGCGCAATAAATGGCCGTTCTAAGAATTTTTGCACACGGTCCACTAGGCATGGTGTGTTTCGGCCTTTTGAGTAACCGCCAGAACTCCCCGGGGCGTTCCACTAATGACAGGAAGTTTTACGCGTGGCGCCCCTCTGGGGACCGGACCATTTGTCATCCCTCGAGAAGACGTTTCCTTCAAAAGTGACTACTCGAACCCTCCGGCAGTAGCCGCGGCCACTCTTTTGCGAGTTCGCACTCCCAAGAGAATTCCACTTACGCAGTCCTTGAAGACGCTAAAGAGCGTCCTCGTCGTCTAAATTCGGACTACGTTCCAGACTCTCTTTACCCTGAACCGCTCTCTTTCATAGAATTCACGGTGATTAGCTACGCGGCTAAACAGCGTAAGTGGCTCATTGGTTAGTTAGTCGCTTGGTTCAGGCGGACTCAATTAATGGAAGGGAGTTCGTTGGCTGATTGCATCGTAGTGGTTCCTTTTTGGTGTGCGTGTTTTTGTAGCCGAGAGAACTACTTCAAAAGTGCTCACATGTCATCATTAGGCCCTCTGTCCTTTTCCACATTCCACTTCGTTATGCGGTAAGATTCAAGAGCTCTGAGCAGAGTGAACGGAAGGAAAACTTGCAGAAACATGCACTTTAGGCACATCCACTATTCAGAACCTCATTTTCCTATGAAAACACTCCGAGTGAAACTGATGCTAAAACTCTCCTGATCGGCAGAGAAATGACGAAACATCAAGCAGAAATGAGAGCGAGCACAGTCGTTCAAAAATTTAGGAATGTTCTAGGGCGAACACAGCCAAACTATCAATTCGCATGTCGCGTGCCTAGATAATTAATGTGGAGCACGATATCAGTCCGACGTTCACAGTTGCCCCTTGCTCCCTGCAATGTTCGACCCCTCCCTATACGATTTCATATGGTGAAAGATGGCTCCAACTTGATTGGACATACATTTTATGGGCCGTGAATAGATGGGGACGATTGAATCTTTTTCGGGGGAGTCACTGAATGGAAGCGGTCTATAGAAGGATTCGATTGAATGGGGATGAATATAAGTGAGGAGTGTTATGCCAACGGCCGACGAAGATCAGCATATTGCAGATCTTCTGTCAACAATGATATTGTGGATACTCTCTGTAGTGTTTTCAGCTGGACTATCATTGACAATTTCATGATCATGGTGAAATTCCTGAATACTACGTGTAACATTATCATCAAGTTGTCAGGATGTTCAGAAGACAAAATGATTCCCTGGACTTTGGTTTGCTACCATTGTCCGTGAAATGTCCATCATGATTCTCCCCAATGAGAATCGCCCGTGCGGAATTACCCAATGTCCTTCTCATTCCCCGTTTGCCTGTCGTCTCTTCGTGCTCCTGTTCTCCCTGCACTCATTCCATTTATCAACTACGCCCGCGATTGGATTGCGGCCTGTGAGATAGCGATAGGCAACGAGAGACAGGAGCGATGTTCGTATGGGATAAGGAAATTGGCCACGTGAAAGATTTATATGTATTTAATTGGGGCAGCGAAATAGACATTGCTTCAGCTTCCTGATTCACTTTTGTTGCGCTAGAGCCCCAGGCTCGTTGCTCATTCAAAGGTAAATTAATGTTTCCATCGGAAAGTAGATAAATTGGTTCAACGGTTTCATGTTCTCCACCTCGCAGGTTCTTCAAAGAGATCCAGAGACAATCCATTCTCAGCCCATTCATGAAATTTAACAATCAGCTAGAAGGAAATGTGCCAACGTGATGACCGGTTCCAGAAGACACAGATGCTCCACAAACCCACCATTTCTTCCACAATTCAATCTCCTGTTCACTTTCGTTGCTCTCAAGAAGCGATGAAAGAATCTTCAAGAATCTGAGAAGAAGAAGAGAGCTACTTCCAAATATCTTTCTTCCGTCCCTGAACCATCCAGGTCTACTGGTATATGAATACCAGAGACGAGGAGATTGGGGAGGTTGCACAACCCGAGAACCTAGAATAGCAAATGCACGGGAGAAAGGCCATACTTGTCCCGTCGACAACAAGCCCGATCATGAAACATTCAGACGTTCCTGTCCTGCTACTCAATCCAAGCTCAAACAACCATTTCTGGGTAAAAGATAAGTGCGTCATGGATATTATCCACCATCAGTGCGCATTCATTCCACCATTATGGCGCAATTCTCCATGGAGCATTTTTGTTCGCCCGCAGTAAGAGTAAGAACCTCTTCTGGAAAAAATAGAGCATCACTCGTGAGCTGTGGACGTTCAAAGTTTACATATGGATGTTTTTCCAGTTGTGCACTCTGTGCACGCCAAGAACAGCGAGGAAGACCATAGCAGCAACAACATGACGCAGTATGAAGAACGTCACGTAGTGATTTATGCGATGACAGCATTAAAATGGACATTTTTCGCTATCAGTGCGCAGCTAAAGTCTCCATTTCGCCATTACGGAGTAAAATTCTATGTCGCTGCTGTATTCCAACTAGTTAATCACTAGCAAGGAGGCTCAGGATCATTCCGGATGAGCAGATGTTCTCCTCAAATGCGAAAGAAACAGCGGAGACCAATATAATGGATTTCCCGTCTTGAAACAGCGAACACTTATGCTTCGGACTGAGCATCCGGCCGGGCTCAATCGGAATTCTAGTTGTGAACCATGGGGAACGAGGTTGAAGGTCAGTCCGAACGGACAGATATGCTCCTGAAAGGAGAAAGGAGCAGAGCCAATCTGAAGGACTTCCTGCCCCTCCGAGGCTGCAGAAGAAAGACAGCATGGAACGTGCATCGCGTGCATAATGTGCACGAGAATGCGGACAGAAAAGCAGATAAAAAGAAGAGCATGCTGAAACAATTCGTCGCCTCGTTCCTCAGATGTTCCGGCGATGAAAGACCTCTTAAGAGGATTTTTCATGAATGAGGATTAACAGGGCCAAAGATGGGGAGCGATGCAACATCAAACACTGCGTCCCTCTATAGCTAAAGTTCACTTAGACACCTAATTTCGTCATTGTAGCCGAAATGTCCACCCTGCTTTTTGATCAGAAGATGACGCACATGCTGCGAAATACTGCAGAATGCGACAGTCAGAGATCTTGGACACGAGGCCCTGGAGACGGATGAGGAAGGAGGAAGAGTGAAGATGGAGGAAGACACATGAACAAAAGGGTTGGAAGAGACAAGTGAGTGATGGTCGCTAGTAGTGACGACTACCCGGGTGCACACCCGGGTTTCTAAAACGGTAAATTTGTCGTCATTCTTCTCCGGAGGCCATGATAGACGACCGCGCCGAGGAGAAGAATAACGACTAATTTACCGTTTTTGAACCCCTGATGCACACTAAGGTTTCTAAAACTGTAGTAGAGTTCATTTCTCATTCCTATATTTTCTCGGAGCCGTGGTCTCTACTTTCAAAAGACAGTTCCGAGCGGATAAACCGAATGAGAAATGCAATTTTCTACCGATTTAGAAACCCTACTGCAGGGTGAAACGAACAGTGCAGTCGAACTTCTGCAAGAGCGCTTCTTGGAAGTCTTTTAAATATATCATCTGCATGTTGTGTGTAGTTTAGCCTAAACATATCAAATAGTGCAAATCAGCCGCGACCGTAGCAAAGTACAGGCGGTAGCAGTGAATATGGCATTTTCAAGAACATCTGCTCAAGTAGGCGACACATATCACATCCGTGGGTGCATATTAGTAATGCAATTTGGGCGTCTGCGCGACAAGAACGAAGCACAGAAAAGTACGTGAGAACAGGAAATGGAAAAAGTTCAAGTAGAAAAGTGTTCCTATGCGTTCAAGACAACGGACTTGAGTTCAAGTCCCGAACTAGTCACGCAACGACATTTGAAAATAAATAGATCAGCTCTGAGAACGAAGAAATGATTTTGAAACAAAATACAAAAATAGAAAAGACTCACATCCTTGTACCGGGGCGTCCGCGACCGCACCGAGGAGCGCCATGACTTGAGCGACATCTTCAAAATATGGACGTTACTAGGGTTTCTAAATCGGTAATAACGTCCACTCCACTCGGAGCTGTTGAGCGATGACAACCGTTCCGAGTGGATTAGACGAATGAGAAATGCACTTTACTCCCGCTTTAAAGTACTAGACGTTACCGAATCTCTGATCCTCTGGTATTCAAGAAATACACTATTCGACGCCCTCACCAGCGACTGCCTTGCAGCTGCAAAGATTTTAAAATGGCATTGAACAAAAAGTCGAGAGGACTCTCGCGCTAAAGTACGCACATTGGACCATGGTGTGTTGTGGTCTCATTAACCCCTACGTACACACATAATGAACTGACTGCGAGTTTGGAATGAAAGAGTCGAAGCACGAACGGAATAAACTAAAGTGGAAATGGTAAAAGGGGGGGGCTGAAAGATGGCAATCAGCAATTAGACGAGAGACCAAAAGAGAAGTTAAAGAGGAAGTAACTTTGGGAGGTCCATCGGGGACTCAAGAATCAACAACGGGGGATGGTGAGAGAGTGTGACAAGAGTGGCGGCAGAAGAGCGGGACGCGCGAATATCCCGCTCCGCCCTCTGTGGCGTCCGCCCGTTCCTACGATGTTTAGCAGGCGATAAACGGCGGAAGTCTGTCAGTATCGTTGCGAGAAATTAGAGTAGGAGGGGGGAAAGTGCAGAAGTGGATACACTCTCAGATGGAGAGGGGTGGGAAAAGGGCGGTGTTGAGGCGCTTTTTGAGTGTCCTCCCGACTGCCGCTGTTCTCAAGAGTTTCGCATGGAAGGGAAGAGGAGACTTGAAAGAGCGCGACTGACTGCTCTGCTCCTTCCCAAAAAATGGCCGACCATTCTTCACTTTAGTCGTTAACATGTGCCATCGCAAACAAATCGGCCGAAGTCTTGCCATTCTAGTCAGACGTAAAGTTCCTAAAACGCAAACTGTCTTACAAGAGGCATGCCGGCAAGTTTTGATTGTGAGTACATTTGGATAAGTTTTTGGATATCACGCAGGCCTAGTAGACCGTTCCGAGTGCTATCAGTAGCATAGTGTACCAGCGCAAAGAGCTTTTTTCTACGTTCTTCCTGTTTGTTCATTCCGAGATGCCGGCAGAAGGCAGCGGATAAGCAAAATCAAAGCAAAATGCACGAGGGCGTTCAAATTGCTCCTCTGAAGAGAAGGCGTTCGGTCGGAATAACAGAGTTAGTGGGAGAGGGGGAATACACTGATGCTTTTATGTGCAACACCAGTAGACAGCAAGCTGCAATGGGCCAGTTTTGTAGGGTTTCAAAATCGGTATTCAAATTCATTTCTGATTCGTCCATTCTCCGCGGAGCCGTTGTCTATCGCTCGTAGAGACAACCGCTCCGCGGAGAATGGAAGAATCGGAAATGAATTTGAACACCGATTTTGAAACCCTATTGGATTGTATGCGCTGCCTGAATAACAGACGAGCACGCTGCATAGAAAGGCGGAACAGAACAGAACATGGAAAAAACGAAGAAGAGATTCTCAGGACCGGGATTAGAGTTGTTTTCCATTGTCCATACAGGAGAGACACAGTCTCAATTCCCACAACGCTGCTCACTGTTGTCCAGAAGCAGCTCTGTATCCACGAGATACTCTGAGGATTGAGTGTAGTGAGCAAAGGTATCGCCGTCGACAAAGCCAAATGGATGTTTGTATTTGTATAGTGCAAGAAAATGCCTACAATATCCACGTACGGTCAGGCTACCGATCAGATTTCTGTGCTCTCACTTCTGATGTCGTGCTCTCTCACAACTGTCTAACCGACAAATGTGAAACAGTCTGACCGTGCGTGGATATCTACGTGAGATTTTTACTGTATGGTATGTTTTTTTGTCTTAAAGGAGCCACAAAGGGAGATTGTTTTGCATGAACTTTACGGGATCACTTCTCTCCATTCCCAATACTCTCTCGTTGTCAGAGTAGACCGCTCTGACAACGAGAAAGTATGGGAATGGAGAGAAGTGATCCCGGAAAGTGCATGCAAAACAATCTCCTTTTGTGGCTCCTTTAATCGAATATGTTCCAAAGATATTATGTATTTGAAGATATACACTCTGTGAAACATAGCCCATACAGTAGACAAACTGCCAACCGTACTGCATGGTAACAGATTCGTTGAGAAAATAAAGCTACTCCCTTCTAGTACCATTTTCAGTCGATGAAAGATTAATTGCATGATACCATGAAGGAAAAGCACAAATTGTATGTATCTTGCTAATAACCTGTGCATATGAGTTTTCTGGACGGAAAACATGAAATAAATTGCTAATGCCATTTCACAGTAGGCACCGATTAGTATTGTAGAACAATGGTGACGAGGTTGTAAGAAATGAGACGTTGTGGAACAGTGTGATTACAGACTTGGAAAATTTCATCTGTATCGTATCCACAGACGATTACAAGTAAGAGATCGAAGCGAGAAGAGTTTTCACTTTCGTTTCCCAATCGCAATCTTCTTCCATACACTGCAAACCCGAAGAACATGTATCTTTCTTACAAAGTTCAAAATATTTATTCCCCACAAAAAATTCCCATAAATACTTTGAAAAAGAAAACAGTAGTACATCATCCTAACGAACCGTAATAGTACATAGATATAAATTACTCGTGTTAGAAACAAGGGATAATAGAGAGCAGGGGTTCACAAACAGTAAATTTGTCGTCATTCATCTCCATCGCGCTGTCGCCTATCATAGAGTGAGATGACCGCGCGCCGGAGAACAATGACGACACATTTACCGTTTTTGAACCCCCCTAGTAGAGAGTTGTCCCCACATGCAGGCACTCAATTACAGTTCCTTGTTCTTCTCCATGTTGTCTTTCTGGTCCTCGTCAGTGGTGGTCACTCTCTGCCTCGTCGGGGACTGTCCACGAATGTGGGCACGGAAGAAGTAGTCACCGAACAGGTACAGATAGCTGATGATTACGACAACAGCGAAAGGAATCAGCTCCAGTCTGAAACAGCAATGGGACTTGTTTCTGTGAGCTTGAGACTTCATTTAGTGAATTTCTCCCTCGTCTAATCCCTGCGGGGCGGTTATCTAACACAAATGTACTGACATTTTGAAATCAATATGAATAAATGATAATATAACAGGAAAATCCTGTAATTTTACTGTTCTAACGAGGTGCGTATGCAGTTGTATACACATGCGGATATTGTCTCTATCAGTCCGAGTGATAGCTCGGAGCGCTAGGATGCACCTTTTTGCTTTAAAGGAGTAGGGGGAGTTCCCTCTCGGAGGACTCAATACTCTGCGTCTATTCATTCCTCCTCGCTTCCCCACTTATCACCGGTCGACTTCTTTAAGCGCTAGCATGAACCATACCGTCCTTCGGCGCAGTTGCTGGCAGTCAGCTCATTGTTCAGGTACAAGTTGCCCATGTGGAAGCCCAGAGAGATTGCGAATGTGAATTGAACCATCTGAAATATAGTCAAACACTTGGCGAAGTGCTTGGGAGTTCGCATGTTGAGTGCCTTGAGTCCGTAGTAGCTGCAAGGGGTCATGATATAAGAATTCAATCAATTGGACTGAAACAACTAGTAATTTTTGAGACTTGAATTGAGAACAATTGATATTTCACTCACAAGTACATAACCGTGTGCACGCTTGAGTTCCATATGACCGCCCATCTCGCAGATGCGATCTGCTGACCGAAGAGGACCTGTGAGCCCATGTATGTCAATGAGTGATGGTACCTGAAAGAAGCGCAACTACTCATACAGCTTCATTTCTATCGTAGAAGTCTGACTACGCGGACCATAACCCCTCCAATGAAGAGCAAAGTATACATATATATACGCATATCTCTGCAATCGTGCAATCGCTCACTTACCAGTGCATGAAGATGACCGGCCGCTTTCTAAGGATGAGAAATACGGTGTCCACGAGTTCGACTCCTTTGCTCACGATGAATAACCATGTCCAGTATCCTGATACAGGATCGGAATATTGACCATCGTTGTTGCAGACCGTTCCTGAAACGTTCGTTGCATTCTCCCTCACATGCAATATCCGATTTTAAAGATAACGAGCCTCACCTACTAGTCCTCCGTGCCTGAGTATGCGTACCAGGAACGGCACAAGCTTGTACAAAGTAATGAAAGAGTAGATGGACAGAGTAAAGTTCCAGACCGCAAGGATCGTACGAAGATTCAATGGTTTGCGCTGTGCCATGTACTTTTGGCCGAAGTGAACCATGGCCATGTAGAGCCCAGTCACCTGAGTATACAAATGGGACGAATCCTCTCATTATAGCTCACCAGAACGGCGATCGGTAAATTAGCCCTCTCCATAAAGTAGATCGTTTTGTCAAGCTGCCATTTTCCAAACAGTATTTCGTCATAAAATATTATCCTATCGAAAGAGGCATTGGATGTCTTGAAGTATCCATTGTTCAATATCAATGTGTTCAAAGTGTCCATTGAGCTACCCTAAAGTGAAATATGTTGACTTTCCTTACCAGTATATATAGAGCATTGTCATTCTTCTACCTCTTCGATGCGGTTGTCTAGCGAGATTAGAAACTACCGCACGGTGGAGATTAACGAATATTAAACGAAAAAGCGAATGACAAATGCACCAAATATACTGACAAGGGACCCTACAAACGAGCAATTAGATATAACAACGGATAAGGAAGAAATGGCACCATCAACTTGATCAGAGAACCAGTAACTAGGGTGGGCGGTGAAGAGAAATCCTTAACAGCGAGCGGTTCATCCCAGTCGTTGTTCGAGCGACCGGTTGCTCGAGCATTGCAGGAAAATGGCATTGCTCGAGCATACCATCCATCTCTCGAGCAATGAACAATCAGAGACCCTCTTCATGTTCTCCCTGAGTTCAGTACTGGATGGACTAGTACATATAATTTGCAAAGTGACAGAGGAGTAATAGAACAATACTATATGTACCAACCACGAACACCATAAAGCAACTTGAAATACGGCTCAACTATTCCGCATAAACTATATTGCGAAAGCCCACTGTATTTTCAACATGAATATTTCCCCGCGTACTGAAAAAGGAGCGGCAGCACGATCGGAAAGAAACCAGAATGATGGATGAAGAGCGTAATGTATATTACACGATGAAAGCAATCATTTCTTTAACCACTGCTTGTAAGACAAGATCAAGCTTACATTGAATATTGTAACGTAGATAACGCCTACAGAACAGAGCAAGCTGAATTTTGATTCCTGCATACAATGTCCATGGTAGCAATATATTATCTAGTACGTTCGTTATTTGCAGTTTGTTTTTCAGATGAAACGATAATAATTGTAGTCTACTCGGATCCAGAGACTTATTCACATCAAAAACCGAATATGCCTACTTGTTCCAAAACAATGCCTATGCCTGCATACTTTAGCAAGCTTTCACATCACGCAAAATTACATAATTCATTCCTTCCTCCTGACTGATGATTCAAGGAAATATGGCGTCAAAATGGAAAGTTCTGAGGCAGGTACTTCTCACTATCAGTAGGCTTTGCTTCGAATTCTTCATGAGAAATGGAAAGTTGTTGAACAGTAAGGGACAAATTTGAAAACACTAACCTCCCTAATCTCCTCTTAACAATGATCTATTCCAAGCAACCAAGGAGGTTAAGATTGCTATTGTATTTGTGCTTCTATACCGATCGTCCCACCATCTTTATCCTTGCTATGCACATGCAGTGCAAATCATAGCAGTAACTATCAACAATCCTTCGAATTTCGTAACAGTTCACAGACCATCTAGATTTGAGTGGGACAAAATTCGATTTGACACTTCTCCCAAGCATATGCAATCACAATTGACCATACCGTCCTTCAGGGCAATTGTTCGTCGTCAATTCTTTGTTTATATAGAGGATGACCATTTGGTTTGGGAAGCAATGGTAACTGCAAATGCGAACTGATTGATCTGAAGAAGAGTCAGAAGCTTGGCGAAATGGTTCGGTGTTCGGAAGTTCAGTGCCTTCAGCCCGTAGTAACAGCACATTCTGATGCTGAGCGTTCAGTAAATCGAGCACTTTCGTTGGAACCATGAAAGGATGCACAAAAAGCCTTGTTTGTACGCTCATGCATGTTTAGCATATTCTAAATATACTTCAATCAATTATGTGTAGTTGCATGAAAGAAGAAGTAGTGGCTACAAACATTAATGTTAACTCGCAAATACATGATAGTATGCACCGTCGCATTCCAAACCACAGCCATTAATTTCTGGCCATAGTTAGCCATTGAGATGTTATAGTCACCTGATAACGAGTGAACATGTTCATACATATGCTGAACGAAATTCACAAGAACTGAGATAGGTAAATTTGTCCCTTCCTTAAAGTAATTAGTTTTATCAAGTTGCCATTCTCCAAGTAGAATTTCATCATATAATATTGTCCTATCGAAGGTGGCATTTAATGAGTTGAAAAATTTCTCCATAGCGAAAATCTAAACGAACAATTAAACAAAGTAACCGTATGGTTGAAGAACATGTCAAGGAATAAGGAAGAAATAGCATCCCTACTATGACCAGATAACTAGTAAGTAGAGACAACATCAAGCTTCCAGTGAAGATCGTAGCATGGATAAGGTTTCGAACAGAAATGGCCAATTCTAATCTCGATTCCTAATTGTCAATAATCCATGATATTACAAACACATTAGGATTTGATTTCGTACGTGCGATATTTGCGATTTGTTGATTTAGATGAAACAACGGCAATTTGTTAAATAGTACATGTTCATTGCCATAAATGCCTTACTTAGAATATGCGAGTTGCAAAAACAAGATCTAAAAGGTAAATCATTCTCTATCGAATGAATAGTCTTGGCTACTATAGTGAGCGTTCATAAAACAAGAACACACAAATGTATGAAAGTGCACGTTTATCAGCAAACCAAAGGACACAATATGTCTGATTGTGGTACGAAAAATTAGATAAGCAACGATGTGATCAAATACAATACAAAATTTATCCATATAAGAGCGTATGCTCTAGGGGGAGGATAGTCTTCGATTAGGCGTGAACTGTCCGTATCATCGCATCTCATTTGCTAGTCTTCCCAAGAACATTGAAGGCATGTAGACGAGTTGATTGAGAAGTTGGTTGTCTGGGCATATTCCTACTTCGGTCGGTCCATTCTAGAGCAGAATTCCGTTCCGCGACGATGCGGGAGGAAGGGGGGGAGCGACCGCACGCGACGAATTACTTGTAGAATGGAGCAGATGAAGGCATTCGTTGGGATATTCCAAATCTGAACAGTAAATGCGTCTAATGGCCATATAAAAACTGTCAATTTTTTCAATATATAAGATTACAAATTTTAACCGAGAAACTTCAGAAATATGAGTTGGAAGGCTTAACGGTAATGTAGTGCAGAATCAGTATAAATTTACAGCAGGGGGACTAGCTATTACGAAATCCTTCTTTGAGTACGAGCCTTGATCACGCAAAATGATGCCCTTCAATTTTAAAATCAAAGGATATTGTACCAAACCAGTCCGTATCTTCCTGATCTATCCTCAATCCAGGGTGCAGATCACGAATGCGTTCGCAATGATTGCCGACGAAGATCGAAGCGCTGATAGAGCTAAGATTCAAATGAAGGACAGAATCACTTAAATGTACAAAACATTTTAAGGTATGTGGCCTTCTGGTATTGCTCAACCATTTCCTCTTCTTCATTATAGCAAATACTCGTTCATACAATAAATCTTCATTTAAGCAAACGAAAAGAATATGGCAAAAAAAACAATCATAAAAACTTCTTACGATGAGAACAGGAATTATTATAGGATCATATAAATGAAAAAACGTCATATAAATGTTCGCTGATCAAAAATGCGTTAAAACAAGGTATAATAACAAAGATTACACGTTGAATCGGAACCCGAAGAAAATCCGTTTTGAGCACTAAAAAGCACTATCAAGGGGCAAGATAAAGAACAACAGAAATTGCTGAAAGAATCGTGTGGGAGCCAATAAATAATCCAATCACTTCTAGAAAGCTACAGAGAATCTCATCTTAAACTGTGAAAATACGATAAAACACGTGGTACAGTACTCGAGGCGGATAGAAAAAGCTATTGAGCGCGTGAATCGCAGGATCGACTCATTTCTTGAAGTGTATTCCCATAAACGCTTTCGTGGCGTTTGACGTGCGAGCCTGGAAGAAAACACATTACCGACGGCACGTGGGATTACAGTAATGCCAATTGCATGGACAGTACGGCCGGTAGAACTCACCACAATGGGCTCCCCATGTTGCTTCTCTCGGAAGGCCGCAAAGAGATGCCTCTCCGAGTGCGATCGACTGCCATTCGTGCCCAGGTCGGCATCGCAGATCTGAACAGGTAATTCGGGATAGCGAGGAATATCTATCGTTTAGAAAGATAGGGGACGTAGGGTATATTCCCGGACTTAACCCGCCATGATATACCCTTATTAATGAAATTACAAAATTACACGGCGCATTGATCAAAATAAACTCAAAATATGCACTTACTTTGCAGAAGGTACCCTCTTCGTTGCTGCGAGTGTGGTTGGTGATGAAATGGTCTTGCGCCTCCAACTGAAATGCATCAACTTTAGGACTTCCCTACAGGGATTTCCGAGACATGTAGGCGCCAAATAATTCCGCAAATGGTATGCGAAGCATTCTCATCAGCATGATTTTTGAATTTAAGCAGTTGAAACTACCTAATCTGTGAAATGAAATAGTTCTGATGATGGAACTTACGTTTTTTTTACAAACTGGAGGCACTTTGCAGGCAAATTTTTCACGAACAGAGCTATAGTAATAAATGTTCCCAGAATAAGGGCCAAACCGAAAGGAACGTTCAAAACAGGTTTGATTAGTGAGAGAAACCATGTTTGACAACCGCGATCAAAACGTGAATTGCACAGATGAGCTATCCATGCTCTGATCTTACATTCACGTCAGTGCTCAAGTCGCAATTGCATGTCACCCAATCTCACCCCCTTGTTCACACGACAGAGCTCCTCCGTGCAGTAGTACGTCATCTCCAGAGTATGCGCGTGCATGTGGTTCATCGTGATAGGCTTGCCATCCACTACTGCAATACATCTTCTGTTGCTTATATTATAACTAGCTTAAGCAGGTTGGCATTCCATCCCTGCAAACCAGATTGCAGCTAGAATGAGCAAAATTTCGGGTAGATTGAAGGAGATTTCAAGTAAATTCGTCCTAGTTTACCTGAATTCTCCCTCACTCTTACCTCAACCAAAATTGTTGTAACACCCAACAGTCCATCTCTACATCGCACACTTGCCGGGTTTCCCAGGGGCCTCCTCCCAAGATGCTGGCCGGTACACCTGCACCCATATAAACAGGGCCGCTTAAGTGGGAGGAGGGCCCTGTCTAACGCGACGCCAGTGCGAAGCTCGAAGTTTATAAAGAATTGTCTTACCCCATTTTTGGTTTAGTTTAGTAGGGCAGGTAGGGGTGTAAGTGGATTAGTCAACTGAGTGGGAGTCAAACCTAGTCCAGGTTGCTATTTTTGAGGGAGAATAAGGGAAATTTCAGTAAACTGAGGGAGAACTCAGGTAAACTAAGACGAATTAACCGGAAATATCCCCGGTTTACCTGAAATTTTTCTACCAGGGATTAAAGGGGACAGTTGCAGATTTTAGAAAATGTACCTTACAAAGCTTCGGCTATTAATCACTTACTGCATTTCTCCGTCCAAAGGTCACACGTGCCACAGACCGGGCAGCAGTGGATAGCAGCGCTGAAAAAACCGTTTTGTCATAGCTGAAATGGCGCATCGGTTGGATAGACGAGAATATCCGAAGAACATGCCAATCGATTAGGACATTCTATGATAAAACTCACTGCTTCTCATGCAGCTTCGCGTGCTCTGTCATCGCGGACGGGTCCTTGAAGTATGAGGTGCATTCACTGAAATTGGCCAAATAAGAATCTCAGTAGAATCTTTTCAAACTCCAACACGTTTAAACAACACAAAGTTCTCAAACGAGAAGCATCGTTTGGTATAAAGTATCACATTTAACGACTATGTGGTTTGGACTGATCGTGAATACGATTAATCCATCAAAGAATACTGGAAACACACTCACGTGCTCTTGTGCATCTCGTTCGAGTGGTACTCCCGTATGTGCTTATTCAAGTAGTAGCTGCTGGTGAGCGGAGGGTGCTAAATGATCTTCTTCACAATATACTGTAATCTGCAGTAATATCCTTGCTTAGTGCCATCTATCGGTAAAGTTTTGCTTGTAGAGTGCCTCCCAATCAAAATTGTAGGAATTACAATTTTTGTTAGTGAATTTTGCTCGTTTCAACCACATGAGCCCGCCCATGTATACAAAACTCCACTGAAACCACTTCAGGACAAATAAAATCTTACGTTGCAGTCATTTAGTGGGCACAAGAATTCACATCGTAGATCAGCGAAGCTGGGAATTTCTGAAAAATAATGTACAATAACTCCACAAAAATTGTTTGTTTGAGCAGTGAAAACGAAACAAGTAAAATTCCGTCAAATAATTTTGGGAAACAAAATTGATAACCACTCACTCCAATCTTGGCACTTCGTTAAGTGCAACAGTGCTTCCTTCTCCGAACTGAACACTCCAAAGCACTCCAGACACAAGTGCGTGATGTTGCTGAAAGTGAACTTAAAATGACTTATAAAAGCGCAACATCGACGTGAATTACTTCTCTCTAATTCTTCTCTGAACGGTTATCTCTTTCGGCTGATAGACATGGCGAAGAATTAGAGAGAACGAATGCACTTCGATGTGCGATTCCCGGTCTGTACATGCAGCTACTGACAATGGACAAATCTTTACACGCCCTGAATGGATATTCATATGAAGGACCAAATACTCACAGATTGCCGTGCAGGTCGTGCAGCTTCTTCTCAATGGGCAGCAACGGCTTTCCACATTTGCAGTCAGCGACGCCCTGAAGGGAAATCACATTCATATACCGTAATCCTGCAATAATATTGTGATGCACACTCCTGATAGGCTTACCTAGCAAAACGACCACAAATTCTTATGGAACCTCCTCCCCAACCCACAGAGCACATATTGAAAACGTCTATTGCTAATGCAATTCGTCGAGAGATTTTATTCCTCCCAATACTCACGAATTGTGCAATTGCGCTATCGTGTGTTGCTGACTTTAATCCGCTATAACTCCCTGCCAACTACAGTACTCATCAGCGACTATCGTAGTCCATAATTTCGCTAGCTACAGTACCCTTCAACTACAGTACTTACGAGCAACTTCGTCTTTCCCGTCGTGATCTGCTCTTGAACGTGCTCCGGACAGATGTTGAAGTTGCCGTCGAAATTGTGGACGCGCACAGTGGCATTCTTGAGACGCAGCTGTAAGAGAATGATTGAGCCTAACTGGTGGAGTATGACAAGAGAGGAATTAACCAAAGCCATGAGACGGCATATAGGGGCTCAGATTAACCGAGAGAAGGGAAACCATACAAATTATATGTGCAATTCAACAGAGAGAGTTTCAATGGAAGCCTATCACTGCGCAGTAACCACATTCCATACAAAAAGCTAATCAGCTATTTACTACTAGGCATTTTTGAGATCCATCAACGATGCATTGACAAATGAAAAAATAAGCTGAAAGCATTTGATGCCGCTAGTCTATTGAATGTATTGATGCTAATCTATTGAAGGATCCTATTTTAAAAAAAATTAATAATTGCTTACAGGGTCGTTTCCCAGAAGCTTCGCAAGCAGAATGGCCGGATTGTCGTATGGCTTGAAGATGGCACGCGGACGCTGTCGCCAGCAGAGGAAACAGCGCGCATGGCCCGGCTCCACCGCGTCAGTCGGATCGATCGGCGAATTGACGGCCTGAGCGAGCAAATAACATAGGGACGACTTCCCTAGAATCAAAACCGCCACGCATGGAACCACGCGTTGCGGTTGTGTTCCATAACAGATTTCACGCAATTTCTGCAGTAAACAGCGTTTCGGCTACAGCATTTTTCCGGACATTGGGCAAAGTGCCAAATCGTAGCCTATTAATTGTGTCCCATAGGGAATACAGTAGCCAAACAATGGAATGGCTCTGGATGATTAAACCAAAACCGGTCTACTTATGAAACCTTTGCTGTGCACACGCGCCGGGGAGTGCAGGGGCCTCCTCCTGTAGCTAAAGGGGGCCTCTACCCAGTCTTTTAAGACCGGGAGGAGGCCCCTGCCC
>JACMIF010001886.1:0-20818 GCA_014805445.1 Diplogasteroides magnus | reverse complement strand
CCTTAATATAACCCACTAGCAAGCATATATGCTTTGCTTGAAAGTCCGGGAAAAATTGAGAAATCCGATGTTGAGGAGCTGCCAAGTGGTCGAAATCATACTAATTGGCATAACTCCAGAAAGTAGATGCGCGCTGTCCGACATAATTTGTGTCAGAATGACATGCCTGCCTACTATACATAACCACACACATTGGAATTGTGCAACTTCTCTAAGTAAAGATAGATGTGTTTTTAAAAAGTGTGCAAGACTTTCTCCCCAACCTAATATATTAACAAATACTCATGAATATCAGGAGAATTACATGAGAAAACGTGAGAATAACATATAACATAAGAAAACGCTATGACGTGAAAAGGTTTACACTTGTCGGCAAATGTCGAATGAAATATGAAATGATTTGTTCTTTCTGATAGTGGTCAGTCAGAGAAGCATTTCGAATTCTTCGTATATGTTAAGTGTCCGCCCCGTTCAATCATCCGTGAAAGAGAGCTGGCCTGTCTGGAAATTGTAACTTCTGGCCTTATGTTCCACTACACAGATGGCCTCAGCAGCCGTCGGATGAGATGAAAGGCCTCGAAAACTGAAATACTTTACCTTTGCCATTTTCCTTTCAATCATATCTATGTAGAGATGTTCTCTTTTGGCGTGCCGACTTTCCCTCATGCCGTGTTCTGGAATGACATTTGCATCTAGAAGGCTCGTTGTTCCATGATTTAGCAAAAATACTTACAAAAGTTACAAAAGGGCTACTTCATTGTCATATCTAATCCTCACTCCATTGTTAGCAGTCGCTCTTTCAAACCGTAAAGTCAGAGGCTCTCATCCTGTCCATACAGGATGAGAAGCGGCCATGGCAATATTTCATTGATGACGAGCAGGATGGACTTGAATGAGACTTGTAGTTTCTGCCTGTCTGTCATGGTGATGGATGGATTTGATGATTGTCCCAATCTCTTTTCAGACAAATCCGTGCAGGATTCAAACAAGGAAGTGTAATGGCACAGAAAAAACAAGAGATCACTGATCTGGTCTCAGCAAGTGCTGCATTCCTGATTTCACATCAATTTTGAAATCTTTTTGAGTTGAAAAAACGAAGATCGCAATATTTCTTTCACATGGTGTTCCTTTCTATTCTCCATATACTGAAAGTTGGTCGATCACAAAAGTGAATCTGAGAAGTTACGTTTCGAACTTCTTGCAACCTTTATGCTTGACCATCTCGATAGACAATTTAGCAACAGAGTTCAAACTTGTCTTCGCCGCTAGAATTGCAACATCTTGATTCCCCAGTTCTTTTTGATTCGTTGCACAAGATATAGCTTTCCTGCCATTTGATTTGACCCACCAAGAGTAAAAGGCAGATGGGAAAGGGCGAATAATTTTCGTTCGGTTCCATGGACAAACGGGACGCAGTTGAGAATTGGCATGATAATTCCCGATGCTTCCTATACAGTCCATGTAAGGAGACGTGCATGGTCATTGGTATGTAGAGATCATCGCGAATCGGCCCTCGAAGTGCATTTTAGTGTTTTTAAAACGGTAATTTTATGCGAGAAAGTTCATTTCTCATTCGACTAATCTCCGACGAGCTGTTATCTCTTTCATGTGATAGGCAACAGCTCCAAGGGAATTGGACGAATGAGAAATGAACTTTCTCGGATAAAATTACCGTTTTAGAAACACTCGTATATTTCCATTCTCTAACTCATTGTCGAATAGTTGTCCATAGTAAACGAGAGACAAAAGCTCGACACTGAGTTAGGAAAGGAATGTACTTTGAGTGCCGATTCGCGGTCTCTAGTCATTGGACGGCAGGCGAAGGGGCGGGGAGAACAATAAATGGAGGAATGTAGCAGTCAAGTAGTAGTACTGTAACTCAGATTCAGAATGACAATACATGTATTTATTGTGTACGTTGCTAATCGAATTTCTTCGTTTCTAAAAAAGTCTTTCGAGCATTCCATTAAACATAATACCAATGGCGAAGGACGGCATTATGCTCGTTGATGGAATTCGGAATAAAATTTAGTGCAACTGTCATTCGTCTAATCTCCGAGAAGCTGCTAAGAGGGAGAAAAGTTCCGCTAAGATTAGAAGAATCACAAATGCACAAAAGTCACTGATAACGACACCCGTGCTCGGAATCGAATCACGAACCGAGATGATTAACGTTCTAAAATAATTGAATTTTGAAATGTTAGGGCATTTTTCTGTTAAGATTACCGTGTATTATAAGCGAACAAAACAGTTATTCCGAAGGCAAATGTTTGTATTCGTCTTTTTCAAGGAAAGCGGAATCTCGTCAGTCTTAGTGCGTAAATCAAGTCATAACGAATGAAGAGCTCTTCCCTTGGCCGAAGGAGGAGCTGTAGCCATGGCAATAATTGGCTGTCGACTAGGGCACAGGACTCGCATCAAGTGTATCTTTCATTCACTACAGTGCCCATGTTGCCTACCGTACTGTTGTGGGCTGCGGCCTTGTGCAACTACCTTTCATCCGTTCTCGCTAACCCATACGCAAACGTAAGTTCCTATCAATTACTAGGTAATATGTCGTGTTGCTAGGTTGAGACGATAGTTTTTCACTGAAATATATGCGCTTTTCACTAAGGATGAACCTAAGGTCTAGTGAATCATAAATTAGTCTATTAAGACAGTTCTTTTCAGAGTGACGAATTCGTGAAGATGGAAGATCTTCATTTTTTGACATTTCACTCGGTGGAGCTCTTCGAAGGCGACGACTTGAACCTCTGGTGTATCACTGTGTGTGAGGAGGCATCATGGTGTGCCGGTATTGGGTGAGTTCTTTGTTTTATTCACTATAGTGGTGCCATATTGTGCTAGTTCAACGAGATAGGATTAGATTGTCTTGTATGTGAGATGGGCAAAATAAGAAAACGCTAGCTTGAATATTATGTGTCTTTGAGAGCAGGGTTCCCTTGTCAAGCAAGATCTCAGTATTTGATAGCTTATCAAATATTGATAACCAAATTTACGCACTTTTCTTCTCTCAACCTCATTCGCCAGTTTCGTCCCTCCTCTCCCGGTCTAATTTTGCCTATCAATATTTGATAAGAATCGGTCTTATCACATATTGCGAAAAATGATCTGATAAGGGAACCCTATTCGAGAGGAGAACATTTATGACACAAGAGTACGAAGTGTGCAATTGATGTTTTCAGATGGGATGCACAGAACAACAACTCCTGCTTCTATTATGCATGCGGCTGAGCGGAAGGAAACTATTACGGGCTTGTAATGACTTTTATTTATCGTGTTGTGTTCAATCAGTCACTCACGCTCAGACACCGTCCAAGACAGCAATATTTATGGTTAGATTTCATTATATGAAACTAGCTACACAGAAGGTCTACACGGTTCGTAATCAATTATGGGACTTCATAAACGTGACATCACTTCAGATGCATGAGATGCAGATGCACGTCCTCTCCTCGTATGGCACTCAGTGCCTTCCCACCGTTGAGTGACAAAACTGATGACGCAATCCAAATGTCGCTTTCAGCAGACCCCTAAGGCTCCAGAGGAGCCTGCCATCCCTTGCATCAATGCTCTTGATGATGATTTGGACATAATGAACTGTGTTTTCGAGAATGGATTATCGACGGCCCACATAGTTTGTATACTCAAGGCCATGAAAGCAGGTTCTATTGTCAACAATCAGTGCATGGCTATTGCAACTTCAAATGTAAACAAGAAAATACATGCATTATATGTTTTCTTGTCGTACATTTCAGCCCTCTACAGTTGCACTTATTAAAAAAGACCGACTTTCTTCGATGTTTCGACGATGCTCAAGAAACTTCTCAGTGTTTGAAGACTAAGGGACTCGATAGAACGGCGCATCAACAATGCTCGAATATGCCCAACGCTAACGAAGGCGAGAAATGCTTTGAGGTACGGAAGAAATTATAACAAATTCCGTTTTTATCATAGTATTCGAAATAACTTCCTAATAATTGAAAAATATAAAATTTGACCATGGAAAAAGTTTATTGGCGAACGCTTTTGAGGTATTAGCTCTTATCTATCAAACTGTTATTGATACGAGAAACAAATAGCTTCAAAGGCGATTTGATAATTACCAAAGGCGCAGCCTTTCTTAACTGTTTTGTCTTTCATCAATATACAGATTTGAACAATGTGCAACTTCAGATGATCATGCAGCAAAGAACTGATGCGCAAGTCTGCGTTATGAAGAAGAAGAAGTCCGTTGACGTTTGTCTGAAGGAGAGTGGATTGAATGCAGTTGACACGAACTGCATTTGGTAAACGATCGTGGTTTTATGAGACATATGAATTCTTTCAGGGATAATAGGGAAGACCGCGACAAGGTTGACTGCATGTACAAGTCTATGATCTGAAGTGAATGTATAAATCTCGTTTAATTTATCTGATGTTCAGAAAACGAACATGATTCACTCCTTGTATCCTATTTTGGCTAGACATTAATATATGCACTCTTCGTACAAAATTTTGGGATGGGATAAATATTTGTTTATTTAAAAACATACGTGCACACTGACTCATTATTTTGCATGTAAAATGAGTTAGCCGTGAGCAGTCTCTGCTCACATCCGCAGTGAAAAGGAGCCGTATAATTCTTCACTCTTTTCTCATCGCCCGTGCATGTCTGTTGTCTCCTTAATTGGCCCATTGGAGAGCCAATTAAGTGAAATATAGCATTCTTTCGCTCTGTTTCTGTGGTGAAAAGATTGAATAGATGTCCTATATTCACTCCATGGACGTTCAACGCATAGGTAGTCAGTAGAGTGTCGCGGACGAGACCGAGACCGGGAGTCTCGCATTAAAATGAATGAGACTGCGCGGTCTCGCGAGACCGAATGAAATGAACGAAGGCAGTGCCATCCATGCGAGACCAATGCGAGACTGAAAACTCATTCTATTCTGCCTCACGCCGGTCTCTCACCATTCAAGCAGCGAATGCGAGACCACTGCGAGACCGTGAGTCTCGCTCCATTTACATTACATACAGCGGTCTCGCGAGACTCACTCTAGACCGCGCCGGTCTCGCATGGGGGAGAAGTGATTGAATGCGACACCCTAGTAGTCAGGTAAAAATTCCCATTTATATAGCAGTTAAAATCTTCAGGAGTTATTATACCCTTACCGTTAGCTAAAGCATTGATGATTTGGAAATTGTAGGAGAATATGATACCGACGCAAGGGGTACGGTTGAAATTAAATATTTGAGCGATAAATAATCCTTCGTTGAAAGTATCAGCATAAAATATTCGATCTTCAGAGTATTTTTTCTTTCAGGATGGCTCACGGCTCGCGAGCCACAATGAATGAGCCGGCACATTCATTTTGTGGTCACGAGTAGGGTAAGGAAAGCCAGCAGAAGTACATTTTTCTGTCTTCTAATTCCCTCGGAGTTGTCGTACCTCGTATTTGATGGGCAACCGTTCAAGGGAATATGACGAGAGAAAAATGCACTTCTGTTTCCTACTAGGGTTTCTAAATCGGTATTCAAATTCATTTCTGATACTTCCATTCTCCGTGTAGCGGTTGTCTATACGAGCGATAGACAACCGCCCCGTGGAGAAAGGAAGAGGCAGAAATGAATTTGAATACCGATTTAGAAACCCTATTCCCTACCCTACTTACGAGCCGCTCGGCGCGATGAACCGAAATGAGTCATTTGGCCAGCTCTAGTGCGTACTATGTATCTATAGTCAAGTTTGAAAAGGGTTATCGCAGTGGTCAATCGCCAAGGGATCAAGAGATTTGCCGGCGCGCGGCATCCGCGAAAGATTCCGGTATCCATATTTCTTCGTCCTAATTCCGACTGTCAGAGGCTACTACCGGGTCAGCGATTCTCGTCGGTCGGAGTACTCGACAGTGCTTGTCTAGCTCGGTAGTGATTTGCATTCACTACCGAGTAATCAAATGGGGAGTTATTCCGAATTCGACTGCCTTTTTAGAACCCCTAGTAGATACTTCTCTTTGGTTTCTGTTTCTTCTTCAATCGATAGTCTTCGATCAATTATGGTGACATAATGAACAGATACCGCAACAAATATGCATTCATATTTGTAAAATTCACATTATAGTGAGAAATGAAAATATGCATGAAAATCTGTTCGGTTTCTCATCGGGATACCAACGGCGCTTCAGTTCATTCTTATCGGGATTGGCGGGAACAGCTGCCGTCCTTGTATAACTCATTCCTTGCTGTCGGGATGCCGCTGTCCCTGTTGATAAGAAATCCCTAGTTTGAATAGGGTTATCGCAGTGGCCAGTCGCCAAGGGACCATTCGTGCGGTGACTGGCGCCGGCGCGCGGCATCCGCGGCATTTAATTTCCCCGCTCATGTATGGCATAATCAGGGCCTCCCTTACAGTCATGTATGCATTCCTTCTTATAATAGATATTTTTCATATAGAGAACCGATTTTAAGAAGTAATCATGACTAGCTTCTTGGAAACTAGATGATCGATAACGAAAGAACATGCTACTGGCAAATCGAATCTTCATGAAAGCGGGCGCCAAGCCGCATTCAAAATTCTAAACAAATTGGAAATTTCACCAGAATCTCCTCGGACGAATTCATTGAAAGCATAATGTAGTTTTTTCAATATATTTAACTCGAAACATTGTATTTAGATAGGAGATTAATATATAATACAACGAATTTCTTGTGTTACAACAAAAGAGAAAATATCAGTACAATATTTTAACTCGAATGATTCATTATTAAATATTTTCGCAATATAGCACCTTATACTCTGTTCCGTCCGATGATAGATATATTTCATTTTCATTTCTGTTGTCGAGATAAAGCGGATCGGGAGTCTGCAAATAAAGATAAGCGTTTTAATGTCATTTTCTCACCGCTCCAACAGTAGCAGGAGGTGTTGCAAGTCGTCCCATGAGTTTTCCACTTGTACCGCAAGAAACTCTACAGTCGCTTATAAAAGCAATTGCTGAAATTTGCAATTAAAATTTTTCATTTTGTCAAAGCTGCATCCAATATAAACGGTAATTAATTTGGAAACATAGAGTAGATAGATAAAGCTTTTCATATCATTGTCCAATTCCAAGATCGGGAACGCAACGAGGAATTTATAACTTCCCCAATCTCTTTAGAGCGGTTGGCTATAGATATGAGAGAAAACCGCTCTGATAAGATTGGGAAGGTTAGAAAATTCCATAATGCGTTCTAGTGTGGGGTGAAAGAATAGTAGTTTTAGCTATTTCATTTTTTCGCGTCATTTTCTCCTCTGCCCGGTCATTTCGCATTTACTAAAGATGACCGCACGGGGAAGAGTAATGATGAAGAGTGGAACCAAATCCGCCGAATATCGAATACGCCGAATATTTGGCTCACTCTTCGTCTTTACTCTTCTCCGTGCTGTCGTCTTTACCAAGTGTGAGACGACCGGGCAGAGTAGAGAATGACGCGAAAAAAAGAAATAGCTAACACTGTCTCCCATTCTCCCATTCATTCGGTCTCCCACACTAATGCGTTCCATATTCTAGGACCCATGCGACTACAAGAACACACCAGTGTGCCCACATATTAATGTTTCAGATGAAATGAATAAGCAGTGAACTTACTTCCGGTTTCGGGCGGACCACCTGGAGGACCTGTCGCGAAGTCGTCTTTTTTGCACACGTCGCAGTAAATATTTGTCAAACTGGCTACAAAAGATCCGTCTTCATGCTTCCAACGCCCGACGGTTGTGTCACAAGTAGACAGGTCAGTAACCTGCAAGTTTTACAACTTACTAGGGTTGCTATAATAGGAAATAGCATTATAAATTCGTCCGCGGAAAGGTTGCCTCTCAGTTCGATAGACGACTTTTCCCAGTGGATTAAACAACTTTGAACATCCATTAAGTTTAGCTTAAGTTTTCAGTCATTTGATATTAAATAGGATTTTAAAAACAATAGATTAGAGTACCCCGAACTTTTGGATCGGATAATGAAGCCGTTCTTTAGGTGTTTTGACTATTCTTTTGGCATCCTCCTCCCCAAAAAAAGCTTCTGGATTTTGTACAAAACTTGTCTTGCAAATCCTTGTCAGGTTGCCCATAGAACAGACCTCGTCGCTTAACAGAGAAGGAGTAGAGACCTTTAATTGACTCAGATATTGACAGCCGTTCATTTCTAGCCGTCTAAATTCATTCCTAGCGGTCGTCTTCCCTTTCGCAAAATAACCGCATGGAAAGTTAGACGGCTAGAAATGAACGGCTGTCAATATCTGAGTCAATTCACTGTATCTAAGAAGGAGATAATGGGTGGAGGGAGTGCCCTCCAGACGAGTATTTGCAAAACATATGAAGTTTTGCTCAAAACACAAGAATTTTAGGAGGGGGAGGCAACGACCGATTCTATTGGCGGTCCCTATCCGTATTATTTTACTTCCTAATGGGATGGACTAAGTTCTGAAATGACTTGCAACAATAGCGGTTAAGCATTGCGCATTTGTTCAACCTGTATGCCAGCCATTGTTTCTGACGGCGTTCCGATGAATTGCTGATTCTCCTCTGGGCATGAATAACCGCCGTCTGCTTCATTCGTGACTCGAGTCCTGCCATCTGGAGGCTCCACACTGCATGTCTTACTCACTAAACAATTTAGAACAATTTTCGAATAGTTATTGTAGGCATATTTTGAAACATTAGATTTTCTGCAAGCACCATGCATCGCCCTGGATAAACGACATCGGGACATTCTTGCGGGGACTGTCGCAGTGTTTTTCTCCGCACAGCGCAGTGGCGACATTTTTTTTTTGGGGGGGGGGGTCAATTTGGGGTTGGGAAATCGACTGCCATGACGTCATCACCAAGTAATTGTAAACATATGTGGACCTCGACATATTTATGTAACAGTTATTTGGAATTGGAACTCAGTTTCCATCGAGATATTTTTTAATCTTAAAAATAGTCTTAAGACTTTCGGAACACCCTAACATTTGTCAAACTAAATAAATGAATACCTCCCGGATCCGGTTTATCGGGGGGATCAATGGTTCTGATGCACGCTGAAGTGACAGCAAAGAAGGCGAATGCAGCGAAACCCCTCATCCTCAAGCTGATTTACGATTTAACTATAGCAAACAATGATACCGACATGATCAGCATTGCCGAAAACAGCTTTTTAACCGTATTATGAACCGTGGAGATCGGAAGAATGATGAAGGTGTAATGCTAGGGCTTAGGACCCTGTTCTCGAGAAAGGCAAACTCGGAAATCAACATAATAAATTTAAAACAGAGACAAGAGAATGGGGCCTGGAAATGCCAACGAAACGAACGCTTTCAACGCAACCCCGCACTAAACAACCAACGACGAAAGTCAACGACTATTTACTAAATGAGAATTCATATATATCACACTGGAGGCGTGAGTGGACTCGAGTATCAGGGCATGATCCCACAATGTGATAAATTAGGCCTCATAGCAGTGTTTTTATGCATGGTTAAGATACGAAATTTCAAAAGAGTTTGTCATTACATATGTTAAAAGCTAGAACATTTTGACTGCTCACTCACTGTTATCAGCACCATCAGTGCGCAAATCTCTATTTGTTACTCTTTGCGACGTTGATGCTATCTCAGCATAGGATGACAGCGTGTGCAGTGCTACTGAGTTAGAGTGATATCTCTCCCATTAGAATGAGCCATTGCACAGTGGACCAGTGTTATTCCAAGCAGTGAAAGGTGATTCCACTTATCAAGGGACGAATAATATAAAAGTTCCCGACACTTTCAAATGAGAGTTGGCCAGTCGATTCCGTTAACAAAAGGATTTTTCACTTCGCATCTGTGTCTTTCATTGCCCGGTTGTTTCCATAGTGCAGAGACGCCCGCTAGGAATGAACAACGGCTGGGTAATCGCGATTCCGCTAGAAAAAGGATCGCCATTCCACCAGCCGTCTTATTTCATTCCTAGCGGTCATCGCCGTACTATTGAGACAACAGGGTAGAGGTGGCAGATGGATCGTGAGAGTACATTCCATTTCTCTGTGCTCCCCATCGTGCGGTCAGCCCTATGCGCCAGACACGCACGATGGAGAGCACAGAGGGATGGAATGCACTCTCACGATCCATCTGCCACCCCTACAACAGGGCTAAGGAAAGGCGCTGATACGAAATGAACAATAGTTTTGCCAACGCAATCGACTTACCCACACTATTTCACAAGCTAACAAATTTAACAAATGAAACTATTATAAATTTGAAACAAAGATGTTGAGCACGCAAACTTGACATAGGATAGAGGTTTAGCAAACGCTTGATTTTCTGATCCATCACGCCCTTTTAATAAAAAAAAATTAGGTCAATATAGGAAAGACGTTGCTTGAACTGCTTGTTGTTTTTTGTGGCTTCATGAAAACAGGAGCAGCTTTCATTTTCGTTTCAGCTTTCTCCGTTTCGTTTTCGGCTTGTTCAGAAATATATAAGTTTTACACTCCTGATTAAATAGAAATTTCAATAATAAAAATATATCTAAGGAGCTTTGACTTGTAAAGCTCTTTGACCTTCGGCATCGTTCCCAATGTGTCAACATCAATTAACATCACCGGCAAAAACGGAACATTTTAGCACCACTCGAAATGACACCAAGAAATTTCGAGAGAATGTCAGGGTGCGCATGTGTAACAGATTGCGAACATCTAAAACAGTAGCAGTTTTAGATGTAAAGTCCCATTAAAGGAGCCGTAAAGGGAGATTTATTTGCATGCACTTTTGGCGGTCAGTCTCTCCAATTGCCTTACTCTCTCGTTGTCAGAGCAGACCGCTCTGACGACGGGAAAGTGGGGGAATTGGAGAGACTGACCGCCGAAAGTGCATGCAAATAATTCTCCCTTTACGGCTCCTTCAAATTAATTGTTTTGGAATGAAAATAGTGCAATAGTGTACAGGAGGTGTTTCTGAAATGTATCATGTATTGGATGCAATGAACAGTGCTCGGGGATTCTTTGATTTCCGGAGAATATTTAGATCCACGAAACGAGTACATATGTAAAGGCCTCTTCGAAGCTTCAATTGTTAAGTGAGAAGGGAATTGGCTTCATTCCTTCCTGTAAGTGAAATGGGAGAAAAGTTAGAGTTCATGAAAAACCATATGAAATGTGAAATGGAAAACGCTCACTCTTATCCTTGACGGGCCTTTGGGTTTCTTGGGTGCGCAAGGGGCGACAATGGCTACTTCTTGGCCATTCGAGGAAGTTCCAGGGGCAACGGAAGTGGAAGAGTTGACCTGACTAGGATGTGATGGACTTGATGTGACCGAAAGCTCTTTCACATCATTTGTCAGCCTTTCCATTTCTCTGAAATATCAATTGCTCTAATTGTTCGAACAAAAATGATTGAAAATAGTATAATTGATTTTGTTACTTTATCAATGTGTAAATATTATACATGCATGATGCTTATTAAAATAATGAGTAATTGATGGTGCACAAGCGATAATCTCGTCTGGCATTCAGCTTAAGCGGTTAAAAATGAAATGAACAAAGAACAGAGTAATAGGAACGCTATCTCCGTGCGCCGAAGCGGCACCCTTTATGTCGATGATCAACCGACCAAGAGGTTCCTGACCCAATTACCACTCTGTGCATCATTACCTTTGTGCAATCTACTGCTCTTTCAAGTTATTATTTATACTCTAGCATTCGAAGTTTTAGCCGTACGGAATGAAGTAAAAAGATAACGAATCTGACACCCGCACAAAATATGACAGCGTTGTTTACAAATAATGATTAAATACAAGAATTTAAAGAGTTTCACAATTATCAATCACTGGAAGTTCTATGTACAGCAAATAAATCTGGTTTAAACATCTTTCTAGTCTGTTTCTAGGCCGACATTGCAGTATCCTTCTTCAACGGCCATTTCCTGAAGAAATTACTCATTTTTGAATGTGCGCACATATCTGATTTTCTCGAAAGACATGATCTGCTATGTCAATTGAAATGTTCCAGTAAACTAGGTCTTTATTTACGTACTGCGTCAGTTTTCTTTGGCTTTGTCCACTCCGCAGCTTCAGAACGGACGAAGATGCAGAATATTGCGTTGGGAATGATGAGCATGATTACGTAGGTGACGAAAACCTGAACAAACCACTTTTACCTTATGGGTGTAGAAGATAGCTCATAGCCTAACAAATAGTTGTTTTTCACTGCTGCCACTGTGCGAATCATTTCAGTAAATAAGTGATAGGAACTCATACGAAAAATTGGGCCGTAACGGTGAAATTGACAGATATGTCATCACCAAAATATTTATCCGACATAAGTTATTGTCACGGTGCATCCGTATACTTCGCTACGATAACGCAACTGACTATGGCTCGCTTATCTATCACCCAACTCACTCTTGTCCACTGATCATAGGTGTTTTCACTTGCGTAGGCAGGCGCGACGAAGGCTCCAACGAGCATTGTGGCATTGGCGACCATCTGAGATAAGAAAACTTCTATTGCATTGACACATGGGGATTACGCTATTTGCGCACAACTAGCCTTTCAGTTTTCACTTTCATGACTCGCTACTAGGGGTCGCATTATGGAACATTATTGACAGCTGTTCATTTCAAGCAGTCTAACTTCATTCCCAGAGGTCGTCTCTTATTTCGCAGGGACGAACGCTGTGAGTGAAATTAGACAATTAGAAATTATCGGGTGTCAATAACGTTCCATAATGCGATCCCCTCTCACTACTAACAGTAAAGTTGTATCGACGAGACGGGAGTTATGGATTATGCGCTGGTGTCATTGTGCAATTGCCCTATTCCAATATGCGTAAGTGTCGGCATCCCGCCACACGGCATCTTATCGCAGCGATGATCTAACCTGTACAAATTGCATCACAAAGGGCGTGTATTGTTTGGCAACCATGACTATGCACTTCGGATAGCCCGCAGAGTGGAAACCAAGGATAGTTATCGGAGCCACTGAAACAACACTTATCACAATGGGACCATGAGAAATACGGGATGATATCATTTGCGTAAAGACACTTGTGCACACATAATCTGTAACTCTGTCGGTTTTCATTTTCGCGATTCGCCACCAACAGGAATGTTGTTTTCTCGCCGATTAAGGCAACTTTACTGTTGATAGCGAATCATGAAAATGAAAGCTGAAAGAGATATGGCCATTTGTAGGCAAGTTCCGTCATCCCGAAAAGGACTGGTAATGCCGCAATAGCTATTTTTTTCTAAAGTGGGTCTAAAAGACAAACTAACGAGAAAGGAATGCATCCAATCCTGGCGCAAGACCGTTGGGCTCAACCAGTGTGGCAATGCTGTAGAACACTGCGGCACCAACGAGAGCGATCGAGTTGAAGATGCGGAGTTTGTTCACCTGAAAATTCGCGTATTTTATTCAACTATGTTTTCAGCCCCTCCAATTTGATCCCACGAGAAATAAATTACCTCACTAATGCACTTCAAATTGTCAGATAGGACTCCACAGCCGATTTTGACGATGAGTTGTCCCACCAGTGGAACGATTATAACGGGGCCAGCAGTGATGGGACTGAACTCCAGTACCTTGTTCATGTATCTGAATAATGTTTCATAAAAACACCTAATATAAAAATGATAACATTAAATGATAGTGTAACGAGAGCCTTTAGAAAAGTGTGTTTGGAAAAATCGATGGTGGTGATGTTTTAAAAGAAAACTCACGAAGGTGCCCAAGTGATCGAGTACTGGGCCACGAAGAAGACACCAATGACTGTGGTGAAGCACGCGATGATGGTCTTGTCTGTGAGGATTGCCAGGACTGGAGCCTGAAAAAACACGTTAAATTATTGATATACTGCTTTCAGTCACATATTTGTTCTCCAAAAGAAACTTTCAAAGCTAAGGTTGCCATTAAGAAATTCAGAAGAAATCGAAAGTTACGCACACTTGGGATGTTCCTCGACATCATGGACGCGGGTTTCTCATAGCAGATCAATTCCAATTCTTCCTCTCCGACGAATGGGGCTTTCCGGAAAGGGGGAGGCAGGACTCCATTCCACCTTAGGGCTTTCCGCTGTAATAAGTTAGTCAGTTAGTTATGCTAACAAATTCTAAACAGTAATTGTGCATCTCCATATTTGCTGGAGAGCTGAAGAAAACTGCTGAAGAAAAAAGTATTTATTTAACGATGGAAATATTAGGGTGCTCCGAAAATCATCGCACTTTTTCGATGTTTTGAAAAATCGAAAAAGAACCCTAGTAGTGATTAGTCATTTCCTTTCCATCGCAACTGTCGTTCTTTTGTTTTAGAGTCCCAAGCATAATGTGCAAATCTTCTCTCGGCTCGTACCTACCAACCCGAGTTTGTTGTAAATCTCCAAACCTCAATGCATTTGTTCAACTTTCGAAAATCATCTGCATTCTCTTCCTTCAACTTGATGACTTCTTGTGAAGCTTCAACAAAATTGGCATAGAACAAACTCTCGAAGAATCCGGGAGATCGAAGGGGAAGCAGATGAATTTATATGCACACATGTACTAATTTTTTTAGCCTAAATACACCTCCTGCGATACATGAATCTCGCCATTGATATGAAACTTTCTCAAGCGAATTGACACTATTTGGGAAGGACTGCAGAAGTCGATTAATGTGATTTAGCTCATATTGGTGCCTCCAAGCGATCCTTGGTCGAGCTTCTTTTACTGAAATCACAAGAAAGCAGTTGTACTCCCTAGCAAGATCAGCATAAACTCGAACGGCAAGTGCAGTGGACATTTGATGATGTAGATCAAAGCGTGCTAAAGCAATTCGGATTATCTGAAAGCGGTTGTTACACTGGAGAAACATCTTAATTGCAACGCCAGTGGGTTCGTTAAATTTTGATCGAACAATTAACAATTACTGAAGCGAATAACGGTAGCGAATATTTACACCCCTGAAAACCATTCCAGTCATCTCTTACCATTTCTCCGCCGTATAGCGCAGAATTAAGGTTGTGCACCATTAGCAATACTCATCTGTGGCATGGGGTAATGTCTCCAGCTACTCAATACCATTCACCCAGCATAGCTATTCAAGATATCATTGCCATGACAATAGTGGTGTCGACAATGCTTATTCGTGTAACAGACAGAGAAAGGAAAATTGACACACAGTTCCCACCACCCTTTTCATCCCGAATGAAGTACCAGTTCGCAGACTTATAGCTTGTTCCGATACATCCATAGTAGTTCAATGTTACCTTATATCTACAATGTGCTAATGTCTGTCACGGCGTCCGTGTGTCGTTCCGTCCGTGTGTCGCCAAAACACCAAACTACCCTTAAAAATGGTCGTAGAGCTTCGGATCAAAGACCAATCGACTCTACTTGGCGAGACAACTCCAAATATAATTCATCATCGATTTCGCAACTCTTGATTTCATCATACTTTTCAAAAAATCACACAAAATCGCAAAATGCACCAAATTCAATTCTGTCTTCATTTTTGGACTCCCCATGCATAAAACTTATAAAAAATACAAAGTTAGCCAATTTAGTCATCATTTTCAAAAATTCCCACAAAATCGCAAAAAGGGCCAAATTCAATGCGGCCCCATACCCCCACGATCTTATTCAATTTAAATTTTCGATTTAATCAAGCGTTTCGTGTCCCCGCCTTATGCGTTCGGAGCTTAACTGTATGGACGCGTAGCGAGCGTAGCGAGCTAGTTATTTTAATGATGATCTTCCTATGTTTTATGGGGCAACGCTTTATCGTTGATCAAAAACAATTGAATAAACTAATGCTTTTCGCATTGTGAATATTGTTTTGAAAAATAAAAAAAATAAGAACTATTCCCTTTGTGGTTTCTAAAACTGTAATTGTATGCAGCAACAAGCCATCCTATTTATGGCAGTTTTATACTTATTGAGGGGGAAATGGCAATACTTTTATGTGTGAGCGGACAGATATTCGGAAACGAATGTATTCGCGATGCGTTTATGCTGCATATCGTTGTTCTCTCGTAGAAGATCAAAATATCTCTACGCTAAGCTGTAGCTCAGACAACTTGCCCCCTTTCCTCTTCAGTTTTTACCGATCCATCGCAGCATGCAATGCAGAAATTATCATATAAAATGTCGCAAGATGAGATGTTGCTGCTTCCATGGACAATATTCACAAGTAGCGAGTGACCCGCCCATCGGTTCACCGAATATTGTTTTCGTTTCTCAAATCTCTTTAATCAGTAATTTCCTATTTTTGAAATTACCACAATTGACTGCCAACCAGAAAAGACAACTCATCGAACGCGATGCTCGGATCGCATCATCCCAATGGTCGTCGTTAGAAACGAAAGAGGAGATGCAGCTTTCTGCCTTACACAAGAACTGACAATTATTGATCGGCCGTTTTTCATTTGTGTGATCCATATTGAACTGCATCGAACAAGATTGAAATGAGAAGTAGAAAAGCTTGTCGGCTACAGTGACCACCGTTCACAAAATTACATGGAAGAAACCCATTTCTTATTAAAGTATAACAGAGCATTACATATTTATGTGTTCACAAGTGGGAAATGTGCAGGTCGTCGGATGTTCTCCATTGTTCCTCTCTTTCCACCATTTTCTACCTATTGCCCACTTCACGTCATCGATCCATCGATTTTAATGACTTCCTTGATTTATTCTCATATTTCCAGGGCGCTTGTCTCTAGGAGAAACTGTCACGGGACGCCCCCGATCTCTATCCCATCTCTCTAATAGACAGATTCTCATTGCTTATGACTCGTCGCCAAGATGAAATAGGGATAGAAGAGACTGAGATTCACAGAAAACATAGAAGAAGAGGAGCAGAGAAAGGAGAGGGGACGATTGGGGAGGGGATGGGGGAGATTCAGTCTTCTCCCTAACAATCGTCAGCATAAGCCTCCTGACTCCACTTTTGAAGTTACTGTAAATGCCTAGTTCTGTAAGCTCAGCTCTTCTTAGGTACTGTAATGGTCTGCTCGTCTATGCGTGTTATCTCTTTCTCGTGTCTGGATATGTTGTAAAGAACTGCCCAAGCATTCTCTTTTTCCGTGTCTCCACAAGTCACCTATATGAGGAATGATTTTCTTCAGAACTCACAGAGAAGATGCGGCACTTGTTGCTGCTCTTTCTCTGTGCTGTGGCAACATGCACAACGGACACCACACCACACGTTAGAGTCGTCCTCGAGAACGTCGTTCCACGTGAGAATTAATGTATTTTGCTAGATCTTCATAATGGGATTTTTCTCTCGAACATTTATGCCATGATATAATAAAAAAGAGGCACATATTTATGAGGTTCACTTAGTCAAGTTCTTCATTTCATTTTCACTTCTAAATACTCGAGTAGTACCAAGACTAACGCACTCTCATTTCCTTTCTGTTGAGAACTTGTTAGTATAGGATTCTTGTGAGCGAATACTGAATAGTCGATTGGAATGAAAGAAGATAGAAAGGAGAAGAAGAGACAGGCGAAATGAATCTTATTTGATTCACGATCTCTGGTGGCAACTTGTTTAGGCTGATTTTTTGAGTAAAATCAGTTATTGAGAGTACATCTTGCAGAAACAGGAACAGGGGACCGGGCCACATATTTTTGTGGTAAAGAGAGGACCGCATGCACACTCCGCACGTACGACACGCTCGAGAGATCAGATATGGAACGAGAAGTTGGATACTACACAGAATATGTCCGGAGTAATATTTTCGTTGATTTTTTTTGCTTGCTTCAAAAATGGTTAGATGAGGAAATGAACACAATATTCTCTCGAAAGTTGCACATGAAATAAATACGTTGCAGCATCAGGAGTCTCAGCCACTGCAAGGACGCCCAAGACGACCACTCCTCGACAGACAACCCACGAGCAAACGATGACAAATGTAACGAAGGCGACAACACTGACGATGAACCGGTAGAGACTTTAGATACTAATGCAATGATTTAATTTACTGCTATTGTTTATACAAGTTTGCGATGAAAATTCAAAACAGAGTTAGTATTTCGTGATGTTATCATGTCTTACTTTAATCATAGCTGATTATACTCATACACTATGATATTCAGTAATGCAAGCACTACATCAACGGACGGAGCTACTCCATCTACCGTGGCTAATGCAACCACTACAACTCCTACAAGGAACGGAACCACTGAGGATATCGAATGGACGAGTACGCAGACGACTACAAAATACACACAGATGGAGCAAGATGTCAGGATTTGGCAGTATCAAATGATCATTTCGGCTGACTTCGACAATTCATTTAGAGTGTTCAGAAAAATAAATATAATTTTGCAACCTTTCCTATCAAACTGAGAAACTCTAGGATTTGGAAAAGTTGGTCCTCGCTCGACAGTGGCTGGGAAACTGTAAGCCGCATCGCATGTCAATGCGTTGCGGTCTCATTTTCGCTTAGATACGGTAAGCCCAAGACCGCAGCGCTACAGTGTCGCGTTGCGGTCTTGTATCCAAGGCACAAAGATAGATGGGTCATCTTAACACGAGATGGTCTATGAAGTTATCTATTTGTCAACAGATGAATACAATGGTTTTTGATTACGAGCCTTAGTGGAGAAGCTAATTTGAATCACTGAGGAAGTTGATATTTTCAGACTTCCACTTCCACCACTTCAGTCACTTTGCCTGTGGTGACATCTCCGAAAAGGTTAGGGTCGCTCAAGAAGTTTTGACGATTAGGAATCATTTTTTTCGAAGCTATTATCTGGAATCACAATAAAACTGATGAACGGATGATCAATAAAGAAATCAGTCACTTCAGTCCTTCGACGACCACGACGTCTGAGCAGAAAACTGAGGAAACCACAACTATTATTGAAAGGACAGCAACGGACGGAGTTCCTTCTTCAACGATTGGAACCAGTGAGATGACCTCGAAGCCTGTGTCATTGGAAGATATTATTATGCCAAATACCACGATAAGCAGAATCTCCACAACAACAACGACGTCCTCAACAGATCCACAAGGTGTGAATAGAACACAAAATAGTTTTGGCATTTGATCCTAATCGCGTTATATTAGCCACGGCCAATGAAGGTTTTACCTTCCTTTCGGTTTAGGTAGTGTTATTGCAACGGAGACGACGTCGACCAGAATCTCAACGTCCACGACAACGACGTCCTCAACCACCCCAAGAGGTATGAATGAAATACGCCATGAATATCGTTGTGGTCAAATGCATTCATTGTAAAGCGGTGATGCACTTCACATAAGAGATTATTGTAGTCTAATTTTCTTCGGATATTCATACTTACTCTAATATTTCCTGCTGTTATCTAGTTTCTATACTTGTCAAGCACTTGCAAAGAACAAGCAGATTACAGTGATGCTTGCAGTAATTGAATCAACTTTGACTACAGCAACTTCAACTAAACTGGCCACACCGTCCTCACCGAAGATGACGACAACCTCGAGGTAAGGACTGCTTATCAATTTCATGTAACCAGTAGGTGTTTCTTGTTAGAACTCTAGGCGCATAGAATAGTACCAACGACAATATGAATGTAGCTTATGCATCATTTTCAGACGGTCAACTGAATCGGACACCACTCAAACAGCTACATCGACTATGTGAGTGCATTAGTCTATTATTAATCTGATTACACACGGCAAAATAACTAACTATACACCGAGATGTTTATCTTCATTCCAATTCGGCTATCTAAAACGGCAGTAAAGTGCATTTCTCATTCGTTTGGCCTCTGGGAAGCGGTCGTCTCTACCTGCAATTGACAATCCGCTCCGAGTATATTAGAATAGCAGTGTCGCCCTTCCAATGTAGTGTTGTTCGTTGTGAAATAAAGTTTTAATGATCTTAATTTTAGCAAGAAAGATGATCTCAAGTCCAGGACAGTCGAATCTACAAGGACGACATCGGTAAGCTCCTTTGATAACAATTTAATAAAATATCTTTTATCAGGCGGCGACTGCATCAATGAAAGATTCCACGACTCCACTGGACACCACAACGGATGAAGCTGGCACGACAGTCGAGGTAATTTTCATTATAAAGAATGGCTGAGAATTGTGAACAACAGAACCACCACTTTCAGGAGATCACGACTTGAGACATGACGACATCATTGAAAGAATCTGTTGGATCGACCTCTGCTACTGGAGAATGTATGCCCAATTCACTGAGATATCTATGTCGATATGACAAATTGAACATAATAGCAGCATATGAGGCCAGTCACGTAAGTAGCAACACACCACTGGCCAAACTGGATTAGGCCGCTAAATCTGCTGAAACGCAAATATGCCACTCTAGTATGGTCCCTTAGAACCCCTGAGAAGTATGAAGACTCAATTCGGCCTCATCTTCGAGAACGGAGGCGGCAAAGTTGCGACATTTGGCACTGCCATCCCAGCTGCGGCAACTATCGCACGTCACTAAAGGCTTCAAAATAAAGATTTTACGATTCGGTCTTTTTCATCATGCTGATCTTGACGCGTTCATTATATATCATTACTATGTTCAGATGATTTCGGGCTTTTCATATTTTAAAAGCCACCCTTCACTTTTTGCATTTCTTCTTGTAGGTGGAAATCGAGTAATTTGCGCAGGATGCGAAAGAATCAGCCGAATGCAGTGCGAGGAGAGGATTCGAACGATATGCAAACGAAAAAATACGTGTCCTCGTTTTTGAGAAAAGTCGATCTTTGTGAAATCACCGAAGTCATTCAAAAAATTGCATCCAAAAGGCGGTTGGTTCAGTTCCCGCCGATTTCAAACGTCTTTTGCACATTTTTTTGAAACATTCAGAAAAAGTGTTGCTAAGAAAAGATGCTTATCTCAACTGATTCTATCGATTTCCGTCGA
>JACMIF010001885.1:0-16160 GCA_014805445.1 Diplogasteroides magnus | reverse complement strand
TCATGTCTGGGACTTGTAAATTTTGCGAGTCGCAACAACGCACAGAGTGGACAGTTTGGGATCTTCTATACGACGAATCGAAATGCACATCGTGTCATACTAACTGGGGATGACAGAACTATAGTTGTAGATTAAAGACCAGTTTCCCCCAGACTCATTTAGCCTCTAATTGAAGAGCAAAAAAATTACAAACAGGCATGAACGTTCGTTTTTTCTCAAAAAATGAAAATGCGTTGTTTTAGCTAATTTAGTCTGTCGCTAGAAACTGCTGTAAATTTTCCCCTGGGCCAGAATTTCGTGCTCTTTCCAACCGAAAAGAGAACGGTGGGAAACGCGAGCTACTACCACGACAAATTGACGTTTATTCGGCAACTAGTGCCTCTAAATGAGGGTCAAAAATATGCATGGGCTGTCAAAATGGTGTCAAATGTGGCCCAGGATCCCTAAAACATAAATCCATGTTGAAATACGGACTATCATTTTTTTGAACTTTGCGAAAAATTATCTAATTTTTTCAAGAGAAAATCGATAAAAAATCGATTTTTCATTTTCATGCCAAATGAAGTTCTTTTTCAGAATCTACGTCAAAAACTGCCCCTAGGACATTATTTTCTTATTTTTCTGAGATTTGACCTTTTTCCTATGGCCGGCTATGCTCGAGTCTCTAAATTTGTTTGTCTTAAGATCGTTCATCCATTTGAGTATTACACAGCTATTATTGGGTTAAAGTGTTCCAGAAGCTTTAAATGCCGTTCTGGAATAACTCGTATAGTTTTCATTTTAGCGTTTTGCCGTAAGCAACAAAGTTGTTTGTTTCGTCAAGAGCGTCAACTTTCATGTTGGTAGTATTTCATGAAAATGAAAACGGAAAGAGTAACGAGTTGTGCGGAAATGGCCTGCGCGGAAGTGTCTTGTGCAGAAATGTCTTGTTCAGAAGTGTCTGCGCGCAAATTTCGTGATCCCGAAATATAATATGTTTCACACACTATATATAATAGTGCGTGAAATATGTTTATGCCAATTATCCAACGCAAATCGGAATCGGGAGTCATCGGAGCCATCTTCCCTGGCTCGCTTACCCATTAATAGTTCAGACTGTTCAGCAACATTTGTTAGGGTGTCAATTTTTTGCGAAATTAAAAAGTTTTGCATTAAATATGCAGCACTTCTGCATATTTCGCACCAATGCATCGTCCCCATTCATGCCGTTTCCAGCCAACACCATTTGATGAATGCTCCAGGTTGCATACTGCGCTACAGTTAGGTATATAGCAAATCCCATGGACTACTACAATGGAAGGGGCATTTACTGCTTCGCATTAACGGAAGGTGCGGCAAAGGTCAGCTTTCTGCTAACAAGCGCTCCTCAAAACAGTTCAACCGCAGATTTTTACCATTCATCTCTCCTTCTCAGCTGTCCTTGATATCATAACAGCTCTCGTAGATCTTGCTCTTCTTCAAATCAACAAGGGGAAACTGAAAAACAAGTTTGCAACTCCTCCTATGACACCCATAATCATTGTTTGAGACTTTCGTTTCGCCTAGAAGATTCCTTTCGTATAAGGCAGATCGTCTATGCAATTCAACAATTCGTTCCCGTGGCACTTTGCCATCTTACCTGCTACATCATAAATTACAGTAATGAACACAAGTAATTTTATACAACAAATATGTTTTTAGTGGTTATCCTTGTTAACAATTCCATTCGATCAAGCCTAAAAGAGCATCAGTTGATTGTTTTTACTGGATTTATTTACGTAACTTCATTAAATCAGAAGATTTGAACTAAATGATCTTGCTTAGCCCATTCTTTACTACAGCGTGATTGGTCCATTAGTTCTTCTCATTTTGAAGAAAAGAGGAAAACTGATGAGGAGCGCACATTTTCGAAACGCTGTCCTACCGATAAACACGGAGGCTGAGGTAGATAAATAAGAAATTTAGGGGGGAAACGAGTGAAAACACTATTTCAGGCGCACTTTTTTGCTCTGAACGGCCAGTGGAACCAAACTCTGCCACCACTAATCTGTAAAGATCAAAATTCAAAAAGAAGGAGTCCTTACATAATATCATCCGCGTAGTGACCTTCTTTTTCTGCCACGAGAATATAAAAGCTGTATTGTGTTCATGTCATTCCTTCAATATTCTTCTTATTCGATACTTGGGCATACAATGGCTGAATGGCCCAGAATAGTGGTCAAAGACATGTGTGTCTCATTCCCAGAATAACAATGTCCGTAGGATGAAAACATCGTCTTTGTCATAAATGAATCTTCTCATGAACGAAAGCATCGACTGTGATAAAATTCGCGAATTTTCATCCAGTGGCCTGTTACACATCCTGGAATGGTATCAGGTATGTAATATATCTATTTTTCTTGAATAAAGACTTTCTCAGTTGATTTTGTCATCAATTTGCATCGTACTAATTGTATACACAGTCTTCAAGTACCTGTTACGCTCAATGTTTGAGGCAGTATTCAAGGTCTGCGACAATAAATACAACATCCAACTAGAAGTCAAAGGAACTTTTGCTTTCCATATACATCTTTCTATCAGTATTTTCCATATTCACGGGTGTTACACAGGTATGACAAGAGTTTGCATTTCCCTTTCTACCTTTTCAAACATAACATCCAGGGTTTCAAAAACGATTTTATATTGACAGTCTGCCAGGAGGTAACACAAAGCTGCACAGGGCAGAAATACCTTTGGGTCATGAAATTTTCATAGCCTATCCTATGACCCGTTATGAAGTCCCTGTGAAAATTTCACATCGATATTACCCACGGCGATTCACACTATACTCAGAGAGTGCATTAGGAAAAGGCGCAGTACGCCGACGATTAACGGTGGCAGTTCCCAGACCTACCGTACTTTCGGTGCGGCGTTCAGTTCGCGGGGCGCAGGCATGATTCTCACTGGGGCAGCTCCCGATGCCTCATTACTATCCTATTAATGGCGCGACCAGTTCCCCTATAGCGCAGTCGGTAGCGAGCAGCGATGTTCACCCGGGAGGTCAATGGTTCGATCCCCCTGTCGGTCCGCTTGGCCGAGTGGTGTGCAGAGTGCATATATATACACCAATGTACCCCTTGAATTGCCGTGTACCATTAGTGTTAAAGTAGTGATGTCATTTCACCCGGCAGTCTGTCAATAAAGAATTGTTTTTGAAACCCAAATAACATCTATCAGAACTCCAGATTTTAGATAATTCATCTATACACTCACTATTCGGCAAGGTCGATATGTGAAGCTACATTTGACAAGCGTTTGTGTATATTTCGAACCATTGCTAATAGCGCCGTTTACGCATTTGTTCCATTACACGCTTCAATTACAATTCAAAGGGTATGTCAACAACATGTTGTTTTTGGCAATCCCGTGTCTCTGTACACTTTTCACCCATCTTCAGGTACTCTCAACTCTCGGTAAGAGCGAACGACTTCAAAACATTGTTGTGAGGATTCTCATCGGGTTAATTGTAAGACTGTTTATTGGTAAACAGTATACTAGTTAATTGATAGGGTAGGCAGAACGATTCATTTCGCGACTCCGATTCACTTGCGATTCAGTGAATCGCTCAGGCATCGTATCATTTCATAGGAGCCGGCTCGCACAGAGCGGCTCATAATGAATCGTACACGAATCGTTCAGCGTTTAAAAAAAGAAATAAACTGTCTCGAATACCCTGAAAAAGAAGCCGCTTGAAATTAATTGCACGAAATTTATTACCAGACTTCTTCGTGAGTTCAGACACAACCTGCTTTTCCACATTTTGCTTCAATATCGAAATATATCGATCTTGGATGTCAAATATCATTGGTCTTGGATGCCTTTTTTGCATAAAAATGTCACTAGAGCAGTAAACTGCTTTGTACGAAAAAAGTAGAATCCTCGACGAGGGTAGAACAACCACGCTAGCGCAGGGAAAGAAGCAAAACGAAACGATTCGCAAACGATTCAGAGTCGTTCCGTTGTGAACGATGCGATTCACTTGCGAATCAGCGCTACGATGCCCGAACGATTCGAATGAATCACGACTCATTGAATCCTAGTTACCCTAGTTGGCCTAGTTACCCTAGCCTACCCTAGTTGTAAGTAGCCACTTTGGTTTGGAGTTGCTGCCAATGACTGCAGAAATACACAACTTATTTAAAAAGAATAGTTACTTATTAGCCAACCTAATACAATTTTTTTAAATGCATCATGGAATGAACATCATTTAAATAGGAGGAAAACTCACATTTTGATGTGTGCGTCCAGTGCACCGAAACAAAACGTTCCCTCACAAATTGGACATTTCAAAATATTCGACTTTAAACCAAACATGGCAGCCTGTATGAAACAAAAAATTATCCAAATGCAACAATATGTAAGTCACCCTCTTAGACAATGGACTATTCATCATTTTCTTCATCAATACATCCTTCAGTTTGAGCGACCTTGCTTTATCCACCATATTCCCGTGTGTGCCGATAATCTAGAAGACGGAAGGTTGTGAAAAAAGATAATCAGAGCGTCTAGAGCATTCGTTGAATGTTAACAATGCAATATACGTGAATAATGCCCAACAATTTTTAGATCATCAAACCTTCATCGGCGATGTTTGGTCCGTTTTTCTGACATGGAGTGACATTCGTTTTACAGGAGTCTTCTGAAAGATTTATAATTCGTTTAATCTAAACAGTATGGGAAAGAGTTACCTTTGTGATCACTGAAGCATGATCAGATTTCAATAGTTTATTTGAACTGCCATGGCTGAGATCTGGAGTTTTGTAATATTTCAAACCAAATAAGTAATGATGTCACCATCATTAGTTGATTGGTCCTCCTCCTCTTCTTCATAGGATTTATTCTTCTGTGCTCTTATTTTCATTGATTGTGAGACCTCAGAAGTGGTTTCAGTTTGAACTTCATACAGCTGCAAATATTCAACTAACATTATCAATAAAGCAAAGCGGTAAAAGACCAACTATGTAAAAGCAATTACATTGGCTGCAATATCTGAATATTTTCTCTTCGTCCTTTCGCTTCGTACATTAGGAGTTTTTCGTTGTTTCTATAATAAAACCACTCTTTCGGCGATCGGTAATATCAATGATACCTTTTCCTTCGTCACTACAGATGGGCCGCCCCTTTCTGTCATCTTCTTCTTTCTTTTTTGACTTTCCGCCGTTCTCTGTCCATAATCCATTTCCTCCAGTCGCCCATCCTTCTCCTTCTATAATAAATCATTGAAAATAAATTGAATGGACAGGTCCAAGATAAGCATGAGGTAAGACACAACTTACTTCAAAACTCTGGGTTTTCTGTACCATTCCATCGTTGTTTTCCAAAAAAGACGGTGATCGGGATTCAGAATTCAGATAGTGTTGAACAACTGGATGCATCTCCTCTTCTACTTCGCACTAAATCGATGTTTCTCGAGGCAGAGAAGCTGTTGCTTGCCTTGGGTCTCTCCGGTGATTCCCTCAAATATCTGGGAGAACTTCTCTCAATGAAATACTCATCGCCATAACTAGCAGGTGTATTCTGAGTTTTTTCTTTTGTCAGAATCATGTGCGAAGCGTCATTCTGACTAACATTCGTCCAGCTACTATCGTTGGTCATAGTAGACATCTCTCTTCCACCGCCATCCTCTGACTGTTCCACCTTAAATACAGCTAATTGTAAAACCTTGTGCATATACATCCTGAAGAGTTTAGAAGAAGCCTATCATTACAGTTTTAGTTTCAGAATCGCTTCACGAATCGTTATTACCCCAAAAGTGAATACCAACCTCCATCCAAATCGGGTGAGATTCCTCCTGCAGCGGTTTTCTCTCTGATTCATACACTTCCTGTAATATATGTAATTACCATAAGTGATGCTAGAATATATATGAAAGTTGCGACTAAAAATCACCTTTCGGTTCATTTTCGAAAAAAGGTGGTTAAATGATACGTTTGCCACGCAACACTTCTTAAAATGAACCGAAAAGTGAAATTTTTAGTCACACCCTTCATATATCCCACCGGATCTTCCACTTCTCTCTTCACTGTTCTCGTCGGTCTAATCTTCACTATCCTTGACATATCAACGCTCGGTGACTGTTTGCGCACTTTTATTATCTCCACGTCACTGTCATCAGGTTCGGACTGAATACACGCACTGTTCATATTTACGTAAACTAGGCCAAACGACATTCTCAATATTTTGAGCGTGAAACTTAATCAAATTAATGGATAATGGTCAGAACACGATGAAATAGCATGCAAGTGAGTGAGAATGTTTACCCTGTTATTCGTTGATTTATGTAAATTCGTTGCCTCGGGCACATCTATAATCTGCACATCATCGTCATCGTTTGACTCGTGCTAAAAGGGTATATTTTATTATTAATTTATTTTTATTCCTCATCCAATAAAATAAAATCCATCCTTACCTTAGGTTCACTCATATTTGTATTGACTCCTGAAGGAGCATTGCCTAGCTGCATCCTTGATACCCGCGACTCCGCAAGAAGAAGAACGTTCTACAATTAGCAATCAATCATCTTTTGACCGCAAAGTATCAAATGGCAATAATAACCGTTGCAACTCGGACATGAGTCTAACTCATACAGTGGATATACATAATGGGACGTTATTGACAGCCGCTCATTCCAAACCGTCAACTTTCATTTCTGGCGGTCGTCTTTGCGAAGTGAGAGACAACCGCTGGGAAATTCAATTTAGGCGGCTAGAAATGGACGGCTGTCAAGGACGTCACATTAACCACACCCTACAATAAAATGAAAATAGATAAATACTTTGATAAGGGTGACGATAGGTGCTTGTTCAGGACTATTTGCAACGTCGGCCAAAAGAATCGTCGTCAATTTGGACAATAGTGCGGCGTCAACCTCAATTATGGAATCGATATATTTTGAAACATAAAATAGAAACTAACGGTAGCTCCAATCTTGAAGGAATCGAATAGATTAACAGTGAGCTCCGTAGCAAAATGAATGGCCTCGGCGATATCTGAGAGAAATGAATTTCTCCCTCAAAAATATATAATTTTACCATTCCCATTCGAATTCTTGTTCACAATTGAGTTGTTGGCCATCTGTAAGTATTTATTTCATAAAACTTCGAAAATAGAAAAGCGTTAACTCAATCTTAATTTTAATTTAAACTAACCCTTCTGTGAAGGTCTTCATCAGATTGATTTTCCAGTCCCCGCATTGCGTAGCAACCGTGCTAAAACGTTCGATCAATTCCCATCATTGGCGGTGTCTATATGAGGCCGGTCGTGTAAGAGTCGACCATGCCTCGGCAAAGGATGAAATTTTTAATTTTAATTTTTTCTCATTATCCATGTAGTTTCATGTGCTGATTGCAAAAATGTACATGACATGCCACAGAAAAATTCTTGATTCGAGATATTGGTAATTTTTGACAAATTCAAATTCTCACAAAAAGGGCTGCCACTAAGTTCAATTAAACGATAACCCCACAAACCCATATATGTGAAGAAAGCTCTTGACACGAGGAAGAGCGCTGTGCAAACAGAAATGGAAAATCTATCCATATAAGGAAGTTAGTGTCTAACTCGCTTGGATGACAAGATCGCACAAAATGAACACACCAGCTGTCTTCGTCTCGCTGAGACGATACCTAAATGTGGCACTACATGGCACTTTTGACTTCAATCTGGCTGTCTGGCGTCAATGGTTTATCCAAATAAAACGAAGTCGAAATATTGATCTGAGTCGAAGTCGAAATATTGATCTGATTTTGAAATTTACCCATCGATGTAGTTTCTTGTGCTGATTCCAAAAATGTTCATGCCATGCCACAGATATTGGCAACTCTTGACAACGTCAAAATTTCACATAAATGACTGTAAATAAGTTCAATTAAACGATAAACTCCACAAACCCATATATAGAAATATAGCCCTTGATATGATGAAGAGCGCTATTCAAACAGAAATTGAAAATCTATCCATATAAATAAGTTAGTGTCTAACTCGCTTGGATGAAAAGATCGCACGAAATGAACACACCAGCTGTCTTCGCCTCGCTGAGGGGATACCTAAATGTGGCACTACATGGCACTTTTGAGGTCTGGCTTCAGTGGTTTATCCAAATAAAACGAATTTTCTTTAGACACTAACCTCCTTATATGGATAGATTTTCAATTTCTGTTTGCACAGCGCTCTTCTTCGTGTCAAGAGCTTTCTTCCCATATATGGGTTTGTGGGGTTATCGTTTAAATGAACATATTTACAGTCTTTTATGTGAAATTTTGACGTTGTCAAGAGTTGCCAATATCTCGAGTCAAAAAAATTTCTGTGGCATGGCATGAACATTTTTAGAATCAGCACAAGAAACTACATCGATGGGTAAATTTCAAAATCAGATCAATATTTCGACTTTCCCGCCCTCTAGTGCATTCGCGGTTGACCCTTACACGACCGGCCTCATAAATCGAATAGACATGAGTTTCCAAAACGATAGTAATTGTATTCCTCGTTCGTCTAATCTCCTGTGAACGGTTGTCCATCACATGAGTGAGACAACCGCTCCGTGGAGATTGGATAAATGATAATTGCGTTACTATTATAGTAGTGATACCCTAGATTCATTCATTCGACTTGTAAATCACTTACAGATAAATGTATCAGTTAGTGAATGCACTCAAACCTCCATATGTCCTTTCTCTGACTGACTGCTCACATTGTTGAATTGCACATCTTCTCCAACTGACTCACACTGAATACGGTTCATATAAAATTCATTTAAATGTATTTTAAATTTGAATTCTAAAGAAAAGAAAACAGATTTTTCATTGTAAAAAATTGCCAATTCATCCTTACTTTGACATCATTCAGAGGATTCCTCGCACTTCCTCTTGAAGGAGGTTTGCCTCACAGCTCCTTTGGCACGCAAAAATTCGAGAGAAGAAGCACATTCTAAATAAAGGGCCATAATTGAAAAACATTATATTTTGCAACCTTGTTGAGAAAAACAGCCGAGTGTTGCTCAGGGCTCTCTGCTATGTCTTCCCAGAGCATGACGTTCAACTCGGCCATTTTATCACGATTCATCTCAATCATACGATTATTGTATATTCGACGGGAAATGTTATACCGAGTACACTCGTAACGTTTTTGACTGACTGATAAACTCGTGATTTACGTGCTGTTTCATGGTTTTTCTTACCTTCACTGGTGCACTTGGATAGGATTCAACTGTACCACTCACAGTAAAAATGAAAGTCTGATTAACAGTTTCGTCTGGATGACTAATAATATGAAGCGATAATATTGGCTTACGGGAGCGCCACGATGAATGAAATCGAATATATGCAGCGTTAGATCCGTGGATAGACCACAAGCTTGGGCGATCTCTGTATGGAACACTGAGTTTGCAATCTAACTAACACACTAATCTAACTATCACGTCAGGCTTGCAGGTTGCGATTTCGAAATGTTTACGCAAATCAACTCCTCCACAGAAGGGCAACCATTGTGAACAAACTGAATGTGGTTCATAGAACCCTTGCTAGTGCTCTATTCAAAACTGCCGGCGGAAGTCATGAAGTTTCCTTTGAAGGGCACAATAAAAAAGAACACAATCAAAAAAATCGCAACCTGCAAGTCTGACGCGCTGTGTAACACTAAAATCTTACTGTTTCCATCCCTCTGCGTGATTTTCGAATTGTTGAATATCTTAAGTTAATATCATATATTAAGGTTTTAAAAAGTTATATCTAACCCTAATCCTGAGCTTCTCATTGTCTGTCGGCAGCTCCATTGAGCAGCGATTTAGCTGAAAAGGAAGTTCTGGCTAATTCACACAATGAACAATAACCGTGATATGCATATACTTTTGACCTCTTTTGAGACAGCATCGAATGTTAAATTCCCAGAAGGATGTATCTACATAGGTATCCCCAGAAGGCAAGATGAATATCACGAATCGTTATTTGGGTGTGAAAAGAAAGCGCAAATGTAAGCGCTTTGATCACTTTGATTCCACGCGGGCCAAAAAAGCGCTTTCTTTTCTCGGTGTATCGATCATTATTCAGCACGAAAAACCACTATACCGACCGAGCAACAAGCCCGTCCAATAAGAATGAAATTATTGTGAAATACTTCATGCTAACAATCGAATCGAGTTCTTGCACTACCTGGACAAGCCACAAGAGATTATTCACAAGAGCTTCAGTAATTCACTATTTTGATGCCCAATGATCATTTGAAGGTATTTGGATGTGCTTGGACATGTTCTGTAGACAAGTGAAAAATAGATGAATTCACGAAGTTCAAAATTCAGCAGCAAGAGCTAATTTACATCCTACCAAATTATAAAAAAATGCGTGTTCCGTGATAATCAGTCATGTAAATGATTTTATACGGTAACAATATCAAAAGACAGCGATAACACACAAAGTTTACAAAATGAAGCTTTTTTCACGCCGGGATAAGAAATCGGTTTTCTTCGTCCTGCGTATAATGAAAGTGCGGAGGCGCTTTCTTTCTTTCATTCCCCACCCTACTGATAAGATAACACGGAAATGCTGCCTCCTAATGACGGCAGTAACGTGCTGAGGTCAACGAAAGAAACTCCAACGTTCGATCATTGATAATTTCCCAAAATCCAACGATGATTCGAAACAGGGTTTCAAAAGACGGTAAATTTGTAGCCATTCCTATCCGTCGCGCTGTCGTCTATCATGTCGCGAGACAGCGGCGCTTCGGAATTTTACCGTTTTAGAACCCCTAATACGAAAAGTGCACGCAAATAACGATGTGTTGTTGCATATTATGTTCGTTCTCCGTACCATTTTCCCGGGATTAGAGCTAGAAATCCCGAGTAGACGGGCCGACCTGAACTAAAGGCCAAATGGCTTTCGGACCAATCGCTATAATGGAAAAGGTCAAATCGAACTAATATCCCACATGAATCTCGTCCCGGGCCCATCAGTGAGATACGAATTGTTTTAACAAAACGTCATAGTTATTTGTGCCTGCTTCATGTCTTCCATCTCTTTTATGAAGATAAATACACTCGCACTGAATGAAATTAGACGACGATACATCAGGATCGTCGATTGTCTATCAACGGAGGCGTGAGGATATTATTCATGTAATCTGAAGTAAATACGTTCTATATGTAGTAGTGCTAGTGAAACAAGCCGAATCACATCTAGAGACGATTAATGTGACGAAATAGCATGTAAATATGAGAGAGTAACCGTATAACAGTCACGAAATCAGGGGTAGTGTTCGTACTGGGAATATCAGTCCAGTTTGCATGAATAATAATGGAAGGTTCCCTTTCCCGGCAAAAAGACTTCAATACCAAGTACACTTTCCTGCACCGACTATCCATCCAGGGACTGTGTTTTCCATGGGAATTCCCTTGAGGTCCAACAGAGGATACCATAGGCATGGGGCGAAGTGGAAAAGGAAGCTGCTACCCCAAGCATGTTGCCTCATCCGAAATGCAGAGGGTGCGGGCGCATCCCCCCACAGATGGGGGCCTACAGAAGATAGCCATGCATTGCTGATTACTGGGGCATCCCTGGTCTCAAGTCGCTCCTCTCTCCTTCCCTATTGTCCCTAACCATGTTAGAAGACGGCTTAGGCGAGAGGAATGCGAGACTGCTCCCCTTGGACTGATCCAACTGTTCTTGGGGCGGCGAGGGAGAGGGCGAGGCATTTCGGCGGAGGAGGAGCCCGGCTGGTAGGAAGAGTGGTGGTGGCTCCTCCATCTCCTTCAGACGAAGCCCGTATTTCCTTTATCCTTTGCCGGCGACATTATGGACTTCATCTTCCAATTGTGATTGCTTTTCTTAATTTTTGCTTGCCTATCCGATTGCATCTTGTAGGGGAGGCAGTCTTACAATTAACCCATAAAGTAGTCAAACCGCCAACCTAGTTACATTCCTATCTTACTCTGCACGTCAGTATGTTCAGTGCAGAATCTATCCACGTTTAAGTTATGTCAATGAGATATTTGAACATAGACACTTCTTTCGTAAACTACGCTTGTAGAACCATCTTTGAAACATAATCCATAAGGCTGTCAAACTGCCAACCATACATTCCACCATAGGAACAGCCTTCCACCAGGTAGTAAGTGAGGAAAAGCGACCATTGGAGCCATTTGTGCATGACCGAGAACGACGGTTTCTCTCCTCGACTGTCGCCTATCACTTTGATACAATAATACTGAAGTTTTCTTCAGTTCGAGCATATTTTCTATCTCCACTGTTACTGAATTTCCAAAAAAAATCTTTTCGTTTGCGCATCGTCAAATCTGCCTGAATTCATCATTTCACTTTCATTTGCGCCATATTCATTTATTGTTGTGCTTCTCATCATCAATAAGATTCTATAGGAAATGTTAGAGAGCAATTGCAAAGGGTTTAAAACCATAAAACATACTATTCCAATCCTTGACTTTAACGCGTGTTGCGATACGATCGCTCACTATTGAGGGCAAATGATGGAGGTTTAGGTGCAAAACATGAGGGAGCACTCCCTCATGATAACCGTGTTGTTACTACTTCTCGTCGATGCGGCTTCTGCGGCCAATGAGGAGTGTAATGTAAGTCACTTCTCTGGATAGGCTTTCTAAATCGGTGGTAAAGTCCATTTCTCATTCGTCTGATCCACTTGGATAGATGTCTTTTGATAGAAGCAATGCACTTGGCTGCCGGTTTTGAAACCTTGCTGTCAGAGAACAAGTATCATCGCATTATTCTTCGCTTTTGCAATTATCTATGTGGAAAACATTTATTTATTATTTTTCCATTGTTCTCCATTAACGAACTAAACACTACTGTTCAGTGACCCTTCACTTCGCAGATATAATCCATGTGAAACATATTCTCGGGCCTCTCAATCCCAGGCTCTGAGATCAAAGAGATTGGCAATTTGTCGTAGGCGCTCAATTAGTTGTAAACCTCAGTCCACTCACTTCTCTTCCGCCTCATCCACAAATCAACAAAGCAATTACGACAATTTGCCAGTGTGTCTCATCTAACAAAGAGAGGGATGAGAGATAACTAAAAAATGTGAGACGCAGACGGTAAAGGCTGTCCTCCGTCCATCCTCAAAATCCTCTATCCCCAGCGGTCCTTTGATAAATTGGAGTAGTTTTTTGGCTGATTTAAACTGTCGCTTTTGTATTTCAAAAATCAATCAAAACCAAATATGCAACATGATTTAGGTAAAAAGATGAGCATGTATTTTTCTCGATCACTTACTTCCAATAATCACATACTTATGAATTTTGTTAGTGGGGAATAAGTTATATGGGAAAAAGTAGATCTACGTAAATGAATTTAAATCGATTCTCTGAGGACTCTCAAAGCCCTGAACCTTGAATTTTCGACTCGAGAAAATGTGTTTGAAGATGTGTGCCACCCTCTGTGTATGGTCCCTTATGTGCAATTATACGCGTTTCAATATGCAAATAGATAGCCTTATTATTTTTATTCATGATCATGGCACAAATGTCCAAAACACAGATGCTTTTGGCTCATAACAAAAATTGGTTGGATGCTCCATCCGTCACATTTTTGTGTGATCTTGACGGCGAGAGGTGCCAACGTGTTGATTTAGTGTTGAGGCTCAATCTGATAGAGGAGACAGCTGCTTGTCAGTGGAAAGAGAAAAGGGGCACTTTTGATGAGACTAGAGAGATCATGGAGGGATAATTGGGTTTGGAGTGGTGATCAAGCAAATACGATGGGTTATTATCTGTTGTAATCTGAAATAAATTAGTGGCTATTGGAATAAATGAGAAAAAAAACAATGTTAACAACTAGTGCGTTGAGGGATGCACTAAACCATGGAAGGAATGAGGATTTAATATACTTTCGTCGTTATAGGCCCAAATTTCAAATATGATTCATTTCCCCTATTATTTTTAGAAACTCATCGTCTTTATGCGTGTAGTGAGTCATATTGTATTTCAATGAGATGGATAAAGTTCTTTCGCAATAGATAAAATGAATTTCCTGCACTGGATAAGTTTCAAGTGGTTCATATGCAAAAAGTTAACATTTTCTTTTGGAATGAGGCACGTTACTTAGGATTCAAAAGACATTTTATTATATAAAACATGCCTCCTGATTTGTTAACTGTCACCGATCTCGAATCCCTTACAAGGAAATGGCTCAGCAGATTCCCCTCCTCTGCGGTTTCGCTTGATAGGAGTATTTATACCTTTCCTTACCTTTTTTGTCAACTGTCCGCGATGATTGCCATAATTTCAGCTCAAACCCGATGGCGGCAACTGCGAGAGGGCGCTGTACAGGTACTACTACGACCCGGTCCTTGGAGACTGTGAACGATTCATCTATACGTGAGTTGCACTCTCTTGTAGATAAACACCGTAAGTACAGTAGGCTGCCTTGTACTGTAATGATTGTATATGAGACACTATCTGACAGGAGTGAAATACCCTTGGCACAGCAAAAAGTTAACCCTATCTGAAACTTTTATCACTTACTAAGTCGAGTACGCTGAGTTCAAAAATGCATATCTCAATGTCTGAAAATCAGTTTGAGAGGTAGGAAAAATCGGCAAAGTGCGGACTCGGAAAATATAACTTTTTTCCTAGGCGTCCAAACCCTATAATAGTATAGTGATTCTTGATTGTCTTGACAAGATAAGACTTTTTGCTGTTGGGACCTTCTCATGAAACTCAAAACCGAAAAAGTTATAGGCATTAGTTTCAGAAAAATGGCCGTCCTGAAAAAAATTCCCATTAACTCACACTTTTTTATGATTCCATTCGATTCTCCGTCAAATTCTACGTCTAAGGTGAAATTTTCATCATAGGTTTCGGGGTACAATAGACTTCAAAATCGTGGTCAAAGTGGGTCGACTTCGTCAAAATTAGTAGCCAAAAGGTCGCTGGTTCGAATCCCGCCGGATACAAACGTCTTTTGCACCATGATGCAGGCACTTTCAGAAAAAGTGCCAGGGGAATAAAATGCTCGCCCTGACTCCCTCTATTGATTTCCGTTGAGAAAACAAGGTGTCATTGGAAGTCATTTTTTCTCGGACAGCCGAAATTTTGGTGTTTCATGGCCAAAAGTGATCTGAGCGGAAATCAATAGAGGGAGTCAGGGCGAGCATTTTATTCCCCTGGCACTTTTTCTGAAAGTGTCTGCATCATTGTGCAAAAGACATTTGTATCCGGCGGGATTCGAACCAGCGACCTTTTTGCTACTAATTTCGACGAAGTCGACCCACTTCGACCACGATTTTGAAGTCGATGGTACCCGGAAACCGATGATGAAAATTTCACCTCAGACCTAGAATTTCACGGAGAATCGAATGGAAAAAAATTGTAATTTAATGGGAATTTTTTTTCAGGGCGGCCATTTTTTCTGAAACAAATGCCTATAACTTTGTCGGTTTTGAGTTTCATGAGAAGGTCCCAACTGCAAAAAGTCTTATCTCGTCGAGACGATCAAGAATCACTATACTTTTATGGGGTTTGGACGTCTACGAAAAAAGTTAGATTTTTCGAGTCCGCACTTTGCCGATTTTTCCTACCTCTGAAACTCACTTTCAGACATTAAGATGTGAATTTTTTGAACTCAGCGTCCTCGACTTAGTCAGTGATAGAAGTTTCAGATAAGGTTAATTTTTTGCTGTGCCAAGCCCAGGGCCAGTATCTCACTCCAGTCAGATAGTGTCTCATAAAACACTTGAAAATAATTGTTTAGTCGAAAGGATCGAGCGAATTGCATCTTCTCGCTGAACAACTTTCTCGTCGAATGGAGATGAAGTATGAGAGAAGACGAGAATTAGAAAGAGAAAAGGAAAGGAATGAAACCGAGAGAAGACTCTCACAATTGAGTGATTCCTATGAACGAGGACTACGGGCAAAAGAGGCTCAGGTTCATATGCCATCATCGATAAGAAATGTAAGATATATTGTAGATGTATCGAGAAAAGGCTATTCTGGCGAAGGAATTAGCTGATCGTGAGAAGAAGATGTTACGGGACGTTGAACTTAGGATAAATGTAAGTTTTAGTTAGTGTGGGCACCTCACAATGGACGGTTTTGGACCTAAGGTGGCGGATTCATTCCATATGTATATCTTTCGAGAGCACTTGGGGGGGGGGGGGAAACCAAAGAACCCCCATTAAATTTT
>JACMIF010001884.1:1700-12896 GCA_014805445.1 Diplogasteroides magnus | reverse complement strand
CCAATCATCCCGTGATTGGTGTTATATACAACGTACTGTATTGTAGTTTTTTATATTCTGAAATTTTCCACCTATTCTTTATTGTATATTTATGGGTTATTAGGGTGTGTTTTGCGCCCCCCCCCCCACAGTCTCATTATCATTCGCTACACTTTTAACTGCACTCGCTTACTTTTCCAATCCTATCTCTTCTCTTCCACCCAATCGATACATTCGCATCCTAGCCGTTGTAGCTCGTCAAATGTTCTAATTGTATGTGTTTGTTCCTTTTTTTTCAAAGAGAAGTTTCCTTTTTTGCATACATGCATACACACATATTTATTGTATTAAAGTATCGCGGCCGTTGGTTTGTTCCGGAAAATAATGTGACTAGATGTTCTTGCGACACTCTTTAATATAATATGTACGACTCTTGTTAAATACCTGTCTCTATCTCCCTCTCTTTTTTATTCCTTTCGTCCCCGGAATTTGTATTTATTTGGAGTTGGCATCTGTGTGTTTTCTATTCCAATAGCGCTCGTTCTATTGTTGTAGCATCGCATATGAAGAACGGTTTTTTGCAATTTCTTTGCCCCCTCTCAGCAAGATAAATTATATTAGATTCAAATCAATTGGACAAGAACATTTTAACATTCAGTGATATAAATTAGATAACAGTACGCATGAGCTAGTGAACAAGGGGCAGAAATAAGGACAATTTCAGAAAAGATTGTCAGAAGGGGGCAGGAGTGGTTTTGTGATTTGCGACGACGGTCTGGTTGAGGATCCCGATGTAGAACTCCGGGCTCCTGCAACGAACACTTGGTGACTACTGTAGCTTTATATTTCTCTTCCTAGTTCTAAATTGTCATGGACAGCAACAAGATAAGGCAGTAGTTTGAGCTTGCAGAGATAGCACGCTCTAGAAGTTCGAAATACCGCGATACGTACCAGGCGTACCGATAATTACCTGGTCATGTTCCGGTACGCACCGTACTTTTCGCGGTATTCCGAACTTCTACAGCGCCTTTTGACAACGTAACGCGACGCATATCAATTATTGAGTACGCGTCATCGATAGGCATCCTACTGATGACGCGTACCCGATAATTGAGTCTGTTAAGCTGCGTCCTCGTGCCTTTTCTTCTTATTCAGCATTCTTGCCTTCTTTCTTTGTCTGGGGCTTATCAGTGAATGATTGTCACGTCAAATCAAAGACCAGGGGAACAATATTTTGATTCCGGTCTCAAGGGCCAAATTGTTTTTTTTTAATTCTCTGTATGATCGGCTGGCTTTTGACTCAAGGAGGCCCGTCTAGTAAAATCTATTCTTTAAGTACATCAAATTTTTTTGTACAAATCATTGTATTTCATGGATATATCGCTGAGGAAATAGCGCAAGCATTTTATGGTAACTGTGAATTTATTTGAAAAATGAAACCACCTCATGTAAATAACTGCCATGAGTACGTTGAGAATCTGGAAAGCGATGAGGAAGGTCTGAATGGTGTCATTATTTCGCTGTAGTCTCTGTTTCTGCTGTGATCTCTCGTTCCAATCGATAACTACAGTAACCTTGTTCCTGCAATCTACTACATTACCCCAGCATTTCGTCATTGTTTATCAAAGGAGCTGAATCAGCTGATTGCATCGCTGATTGCAGCCTTCCAGTAAAGATAATGTTCCCACGCTGATGACTAATCGACAAGGCAGTAAATAGCATGAGAGCACCCAAAAGTTAAGGCAGAAATAATGACAAAGTTCATTCCTTCACTCTGCGCCTTCATTAACCGGGTCGTCTCTAGTGTTTTGACACGACCGGACGACATAGAAAACAGAGAGATGGAATGCACTTTGTCATTCTCTCTGAGTTCACTGGCACCCAGCACCGAACAACAACAGAACAATTGTTGTAATGCAAAAGACCACTGAGGTCACTGATCTTCTCACCCCAACTGGAATAATCTCAATTTAGCTGTTACCGTGAAAGAGACTTTATAAATCAGTAGTAAAGTGAATTTCTCATTCGTCTAATCCACTCTGATGTTGAGTGGTTACGTTCGGTAGACAATCGGTGCGAGTGGATTAGACGACTGAGAAATGCACTTCACTACGATTTTAGAAACCCTAGTCAACAGCGGTGGACTTTTGCGCCGTAATGGTGAATTGAACATTGCGCCATCGTTCTCGTCTTAATCAAGGAGCAAGTGTTTATTTCACCATGATGGCGCAAAAGTCTGCTGTGTCGTTCTTGTCTTTCAACCGACCAAACAGGCACCGATTTAGAAACTCTACAGTAAACCTAAGAGTACAGTTTTTTTTTACAAATATTGATCGATATACCGTAATCTTCGATCATCGATCAATACTGTTTCTAACAGTATACAGTAGCCCAAATATCGATTCTGCTTCTACCGTAATCCTCTTACCAAGTCAAAGAAGTCGAAGACCCTAGTCCACGTGAATCGAATCCACTCTGCAGACTCAAGATGAGCGATCTTCTTGGAGACTTGGTGAACGGTCTTAAGAGGAATTTACTGCATTGATGCTAGTGTGGGAGGTCCATGTAATTCTAACCTCCCCATTCTCCTCCGAGCGGTTGACTATGGGGAATGGGGAGCTTAGAATTACATGGCCCGCCCTATATGAACACTGCATCTGTTGTTGATACGGTATCCTGACTCAATGCGTTCCCACTGTAGGGATCTCGGCCCGATATTCATTTTGATTTTTTTCTACTCAAAGCAAACCAGTCACTGTTAGGTTTCAGCGCCGATATATTCTTTGATGTTTACTGGATCTCAATCAGTCTTCGAATCAATTTGAACGAGAGTAAAGAACTGTAAACACCTCAAGCAGAGCAGCTGCGGATTATTGTAAGAGTTCAATCGATTACCGACGCAATAGCAGCTCGCAGCTGCAGCAGTTGTTTCAGTGCAGCGCAGCCGTCCGTGTCGAGAGTCAGGAGGAGGTCTGGAATTTGAATTTGAATCTCCCGTATTGGTCCTGAAAGGAAAGGCTGGAATACGAACTGTTCTTGGGTGGGTAGTAGAGGAGTTCATCAATGATGCGAGGCTTGTGGAAGAAATCGCATGAAGTTATGGTCAGGGCTTTTTGGACCCTGAATTGATATTAGTACATAATTAAAATTGTTGATTTGTAATGGGAATCCATTGATAATCCAGGTGAGTGACACGAGCGCCATGGACTTTTGCGCATTATTGTGATTGGACTAATGCGCTATCATTATCATGATGCACAGTCCATTTCATCATTATGGCGCAATGTTCATGGCGCTGCTATCTTTCACTCTATAAACCATGGGGGTCTCCCCTATGGCAGAATACCAGCCGTCTTCCTCCATGATCAACGTTAGTCGTGAACTTTCCTTTCGCTAACAACTAGGTTTTCTAAAGCGGTAGTAGAGAACATTCATCTGTTGTCTGATTGTCTTACTCCTGCAATAGACAACCCCTCTCCGAGATTTAGACAATAAAGGAATGCACTCTACTACCGTTTTAGAAACCCTACTAACCACAGAAATTCTCACCAGGCGGGAGGTCGGATCAGTCGGGTATGTGCTGTGTGGTGTGCGTACAGTAGGACGATTGAGATCAACACGGCCACCGAGCAAGTGAAGATCTCGATGAGAATGTAGTTGCCTGAGGATTGTGGTAGGCGATTAATCAATAATCTGCTATCGATTGCTTTTGGTAAGAGTAGAAGATCAGAAAAATATATCATTATGTGTTGCTGTGAGAATTGCTAGAAAGATAGAGTTGATCAATCAGGTGAAAAGTCCTGTATCTAGCGTTGAGGTTGAATATAGATCGATTATCGATTGATTAGCTACCGTACCCAGGAGCGGAAGTCTAGCAGCCTTAGGCATCATATCTGACACGAGATTGAACATCATGGTGATGGAGAGCAGCATAGTGAGGCCAAGGGTGACCTGAAAGGGAAACCTGGATGGAATAGGTTTCACGACTACCATCATAAATGGAGGAATTCGTATAATGTAATGTCCGTAGCGGGTCTCACTCTTATTCAGGAATCTAACGTATCCCCAAATAAAAAGAAATTGCATACCTCGTGAAGGAATTAGTTGCACGAATATGATAAATGCTTGATACTATTTAAAAATTCAGTTGTAGAGTCTTGTAAAGGATAAGTAAAAGCTAATTTTTCCATCGTCATAATGCACATTTTTATGACTGAAAAAAACACAATACTCTGGAAAATGAAACAATTCAATTGTTCGGCTTCTCCAACGCACGTTAGACACTTGTGGAAAGCGAATGTGTTTCACTGCCATCTTAATAGGTTGGGGGATTCTAATGTATACTCGTTTCGTCGTAACATTGAAATTTTTAAAAATAAAATAAAAATACATTATTCTCACCCTCTCCTTCCTCTCTCCATGGACGTTGAATGGAGTGAAAATGCCAAAGAGAGTCAACGTGCCGATGATGAAGGTTGGAGCCTGCAAGTAGAAAAGCGGATATTTACGACATTATGCTAACATGTCAATCCTATATAGACGACCGCGCGATAGAGAGAACAGACAGATGGAATCCACTTTTCCATTCATTCTGACTTCACTACGTTATGCCAAGGATTCATAACCGGTAAATTTGTCACCATTCTTCTCCGCCGCGCGGTTGTCTATGAATGAATGAGACCACAGCGCGGCGGAGAAGAATGACGACAAATTTACCGAATTAGAACCCCTACTGCATGCTTCTGCCTTCACTACTGGATGAGGTCAGAGAAACGAAACAGAACGCAAATTTGAGAGAGACAATGTGTAAAAGAGTTCCTCGATATAACAGTTCAGTTAGGATGCACAATACAATACATCCGCCCGTGTCTCCTCATCGGCCCACACTATGAAATGATTTCTGACAAAGATTGCTATAAGTTTCATTGACAAAATAAGATCAGTTAGATATTATTGTTGCAATGACTGGCAATAGGGTGATTCTAAATAGGAATTCAGACAATTATCCCGAATATGAAGATTTAGGCGTGCACGACTCGTCACGCAAACCACAAGGGCGTTTTTGGTTATTGTAATCTTAAGTAACCCCAACATGAAGACGCGCACTTTTTGCGTTACGGTCGAAAAGACATTTGACGCTTTTCTGATTTATTTTTCATTGTTTTAGTAAAATAAACTTTAAATATTAGAAAAATGGAGGAAGCTCAAAAATATTTCGAGTAAATTAGTTGTTTCATGGCAAATTATTTTTCAAGTCCGCTGAATTTCATTTCTAATATGACATGGAATAAAATTTGAACGAAAGCGCGCACGTTAAGTGCAATTTTCGTGAAAATTACAAAAACGCCCTTTTTGACCAATTGTGGTATGCGTGTCGTGGATATCTGCAAAATAATTGCCAAATGGAATCAAACGAAGCATAGGGTGTCGCCATCAGTGACTTTAGTGCAAATGCCATTCGTCTAATCTCCGCGGAGCTCTCTCATGTGATAGACAACAGCTCGGCGGAGGTTAGACGAATGACAATTGCACAAAGTCACTGGTAGCGACACCTTCGCGAAGCGTCGACATGTTCATTATTTAAATGAACCTGGCCTAGAGGGATGTTGATATATGTTTCAAGACGCACATAAAAATCGCTGCATTTTTGATGAGGTTGATAACACTGTCAGAACATGCTGATAAGTTCAAGTAACAGTACATGAAGCACAAACCTGAATAACGAGTACGTAGTACACTGGCTTTCGGCTCAGAGCGATCCGGTAATCGATAATGGAGTAATTCCTGCAAGGGAATCGTGTCGGGACACGAAGGCAAAGAAACGGTGTTAAAAGATCCTGCTAAACTATATGGGAAAGGGTTCTTCAATGTCCAAATAACGATGTGCAGCAATAAATTAATATGTTTCCTAATTGTTTCGTCACTTGGTTATTTGTTCTTCTAGAATAAATGTGTGATGTGAAGACGTTGTTTGTTGGATGCATGCAATATACTCATACTCGTACGTTATTTTTTTACCTCACGCACCGCAAACTAACTCAGATTTCTCAATTTTCAAAACCGAAAATGCCCAATTCTTCGACCCGATTCCACAGACCTGTCTCCATCAATCTGCACATTCTGCTCCGCAGTCATAGACATGAGATCCCACTCGTTGTTGCCCTGTAGAACGTTATGATACGGTAAGGATAAGAATGACTACGATACATATCGGAGTCATTAGTATTATTTCTACATAGTTTCTTAAGAGGTTACGAGAAGAATGCCAAAATCGTCGAAAAGCCCTTTGAAATTGTTTTACAATGAAATGGAACTATCTCTGGATACAGTAGTTTATCGTACCGAGAATTCCAGTCCGGGGATGACGACTTCGTAATACGATTTGATGATTATCTCGCTGTCATCAAAGATCCACGATCCAATTGAAATTGTGCACTCCTGAAGCGATTATTGAGGTACGGTAGGTCGGATAATCGATCAATACCTTGAGATACTGTAGTAGTCAATCAATATTAGAAAGGCTGGTCAATACCTGGTTATCGTAAGGGAAGCTTTCAATGTCAAGGTGGCAGTTGGTCACGATGACGGCAGGCGCAGATTGACGAACCTGGATGGAATAAGTTTCATAAGATGAATAAGGATGAACAATCAGTTCACGTCGTAATTATAGGAAAGTGATGAAACAAATAAGAAAACAATAAATTTTCGATGACATCAAACGCTTATATCTCAGCTGATAAAATTGCTTTACGGATGAGAACAGTATATAATTAATCAATATTCGAGAAGGCGAGATACGGTAGTTATCTAAATCGTTACCATTCCATCCCTCCGCACATCTACCACCCGCAGCTGCTTGTTGATCATGTCGGCGTGGGAGATTCTGGAATTTTTTTTATAAAATAGATAAATGTATAACTCAACCAATTAGGGAATCAAACGGTGGTCACCACAATTCTTCTAAATTTACCATAAAGTCGTTTTTGAGATGCGAATAATAGGAAGCTGACTCACGATCGGTCAAACACAATATCCGGCACCCAAATGTCGCGTTCCGGCACCTGAAACGAATATTTTACTCCGAAACATTTGCCATTTCGGGACGGCTATATATAATTTTTCTGTTCCATTGTCGTAGTTCGCTCCGGACTTTTAAATATTTACTGCAAACCTTTATCCAGTCCGCTGTGTAGTCTGTCTCGTTTGGCTCCCATGACAGTTGAGGATCATTCCACATCTTAAAACGTAGCAATTTTAAATATTTACTTGGTCGTCATTTGTCTCTCGCAAGGTAAATATTGTTTGGGGTGAAAAATCAGGACATAAGAAATTGTAAATAATTGTTGCCTTCAATGTTATTGTGTTGGTGAAGCATAGATGTGACATGAAGAATTGCTAATCACGGCTGTGTCCTTGACTCAGTTCCCACATATGAAAACAATACCATCATGAACTCGCAGAAGTACTCAATCGTCTCCTGCTGTTGGTCCTGAAGCGAATGTTTGGATACTGTAGCTGTGGATACGGTAGCTGACCATCGTGAGCAGAGTGAACATGTTGGGGATGATGGTGACGACCAGAGGACCGCCATCGGGGGGAGAGGGACGTACGTCCTTTTCCTTCAATCAGATCATTATTCTTGCATAGTTATGTTTTCAGTGAACAGGATGCAAAGCTATTTTCATTATGTTTTATGTATACGAATTGGGAAAAGATCCATTTGCAAGAAAATTGTTAGAAGAATTATTGTTTAATTTCGAAAAAAAAGGGGTTGACGATGCATCATCTTTTTTGGCAATCCTTTTGAAATTAACGTGAAACATAAACCTTACATAATAACTGTGGTTGAGTAACAAATTTAGCAGTTGCTGGTTGGCAGTTTCGATGAAATCTGAAATTATTTTTAAAATACTATTATAAATTATTTTCTATAACAAAATATTCGAAAAACTTGATGAGCATGAAATATTGCCTGAAGCACGGTTCAATTCGATATAAAATTTTCAATGCCGCATGAAATAGTAATTTTTCTTCTTCATTTCAAAAGACTAAGTGGATTACTCTAACCGACCGGTCTGCGCCAGGATTACTGTAATGTGCAGTAGGAGCAACATGATGACGAGATCTGGTGTTCGAAGATCGACGCACCTTGAACGAGTTCTCATGCCACTAACTGACTCTTGGTTGGCATATTATAGTATGAGGGGGAAGTACTCCCCCTCCTTCGACTACACGAGAAAGCAAAAAGTTCTGCATCACATGAGAAAAGGCGTCACGTGGTGTAGAAGGAAGGGACGTTCTGACTTGGTGTAAAGAGAAGGGGAAAGGACACTCAAGGATATACAGTAGGGTGTCGCGTGCGAGTCTTTTAGTGCAGTCGTCATGTTTCCACTCTCAGAGTCGCGGTTGTCTCTGCATTTTATAGACAACCGCACAGCTGAAGGTAGAGACACCCTAATGTACAGTAGACAGAAGGGAAGTCAGAAAGCAGAGTCACTTCGAGCAAAAAGTGACATGTGAGAAGGTGAGAAGAGGAGAATGTAAGATGAGATGTTAGAAGACAAGTAGGAAGGATGATGGCATTGGAGGGAAGGGGAGGTATGAATAAGTGAGATGATCAGAGATCATCTACGTCTGTAAATTTGCTTGCTTCCTCAACAGTTATATTGCAGTAAGCAACAGTTATTTTTGTACTGGCTGTATGTATATATGAGAAATGAGAACAAAAAAGGGAGCAAACGATTTGAGAAGATGTTTGAGTGAGTTACTAGAGCTTAGTTTATCGCTAAGAAAGGGAACCAACTTCTACGTCAGGGAATTTTTAGCTTCTTCCGAGCGATCGTATATTGAAATGAGAAACGACCGCTTCAACGAGATTGGGGAGGTTAAAAAATCCAAAATGCGTTCCCTAGTCACTAGAAAGTATGTTCGTTCTCCGAGTGATGGGATGATGCTGAGATGAAGGAAGAAACTGAAGCGAAGGAAATAGAAGAAGAAGTGCATGAATGTGAGAACATCCTTTGCCATTCCCCCAGACTCTTCCATTTACTCTCATGTCGCGACAACACAAACAGTGCTACTGTAGAGGCTAAAGTGTATCCGTCGAGATGTTTGATCCATCCACTTCGAAAACTGTCGAAGAGGTTTCGAAAGGATGAATGAGCCAATAAATATTGCATTCAGTAAACTGACTTGACACTGGGAATGAGTGAGAAACGGTGTCGTTGTTCTTTATCTTGCAACGAAAATCTTGAAATAAAATTTTTTGCGTATCCATTGCAAAATAACTACATGATATACAGACGGCAATGAAAAATGATTCACGAAAAAATAGCAGTGGAATATGAGGAAAATAGAAATTGCATGAATCTCAGCTAATGCAAAAATCTAAACCTAAAAAATCTATTGTAGATAACAAAGAAAAATGATGAATAAAAGCAATACGGTCAAAATATCTGCAATGAAAAATGGACAAAACAATTAGCATACAAGAATCTTGTAGTCATAGTCTCTAGTCATCCAACAGTCATCCAGTCATCCAGTCCTCCAGTCATATAGTCATCCAACAAGAGTTCATGTCAATTTCATAGGTAATCGATAGAAAGAGAGAGGTTAGAATGCTCACAGTCATTATCGACAGTCATCATGAAATTACACTTTGAGACAGACGTCTCAAATCTCGGAATTGTATTCCATATGAGTAGGCTTTCCTTTGGTGAACTTCTCATCGAAAATGACCCCTTCTTCAGGGAACATGATGGAAAATGAGCGTCTGGCTTGTTGTGAGAGGACGAGAAAGTCGGGAAGGTGAGCAAGGAGCTAAAAAAGGCGAAACGATTTATTGATATCAAATTTCAGAAAGGATTCCTAAAAGTTGAGGTTACCGCGGAAAAGAGGAGGATCTGGCAGAGAGAAGCGGATAAAAGTAAGAAATTATATGTTTGTTTTACTTTTTGATGTTCTACTATGCTAAATCGCAAGTATTCTAGATACATCTTTCGTGCACCAACTCCTGGTTTGATTCATAAACGATCAGTCATTTGATGCAATCATTTGATGAGAAGCCCACAATAATGATATCTGTTAAGGTTTGTAAATCGGTAGCAAAGTGAATTTCTCAGTCGTCTAATGCACTCGGTGTGGTTGTCTATCGAGAAAACAACTCCGACTCGATTAGACGAATGAGAAATTCACTTTATTACCGATCTAGAAAACCTAATAGCTGTGATTGTATACGGGTTGTTCACCTTCTCATTACACTGACTGTAAAGCTGATTTTCATCGTAGATGAACCTCACTCCCAGCTGTTTGATGAAGATCGAAGGGAAAATCTAAAATATGAGAAGCAATTATTTACAATAAAATCGAATTGATTCTCTTGTCCGCGCATTGAAAGCAGTCACCCGGAGAGTCTGGACTATGGTTGGCAATTTGACTACTTTATGGGTTATGTTTTATGGCTACTATAACTTTCAATATACATACATATACTCTCTTTGAAACATAGTTCACAAAATAGTCAAACTGCCAACCATACGGATCAATATTCTGCGAGTGATTTGAAAAGACTCAGAGAAAAAGTACTACATTGATCTCCCCGTCGAGAAGCGCCACATGCACCCCTGACGGATTCATTAATGTATTATATTTATCATCTTCTGTAGAGCTGTTTGCTCTTCATGTGATAGTCAACCGCTCCTCAGAGGGTAGATGAATGACAAATGCGCTAAATGCACTGATAATCTAGCCTATAAATGATATTACCAGAATTCGCGTCTGTAAATGAGGTAATGTTTTGTAACATTAAAGGAAGACGGAAAGTGTGGCTGATACTAAGCGTAAAACACACCTCATACGCGAAAGTCTTCGCTTTTCCCTTGAGATTATCCGCTCTCTTGGCCAATTGCGTGAACATCTGCCATGCCTTTCCACCCGTTACTGGGTTCTTCGCCAACTCAACAAAGACCTGAACAAAAAACGTCAATGGAAGGAAAGGAGTAGAGGAAGGTGCATGCCACGTACACTGCGTTTTCTCTAATTGGAGTAGCATTTTGTGATTTCTCTAATGATTTATCGCGTTTTTGGATATGTTTCAAGCATGAGTATACACTATCGGAAATATTAGGTTGTTGCATAAGTCTTGTCACATTGGTTCATTAGGTGGTGTTTGCTAGCGAGGAACTCGTTTTAGGTATGGTCACCTATGTCATCATGGAC
>JACMIF010001883.1:0-20852 GCA_014805445.1 Diplogasteroides magnus | reverse complement strand
GCGGCCACTCGAGATGCAGGGTCGTCATATTCAGCAAATATCCGTCATGTGGTCTAGTATATACATGAAAATTTTCAGAAGTTTTCGAAAACTGAGAGCTGAGATATCAGAGAAAGGAGAGTGGACGAAAACTTATTATCGATACTGTATGTAGCCACGGTGAAACATATCCGAAAACCTAGTCAAATTGCCAACCATAATTCTCACCCGTTATCCATAAAACGAACCTGTTCGGGGGTGCAGCTGTCAATAGGCACGCAGTGACACGAACACGTCAGTCTGGGCGGTTTTGCATGTAAATTGCTGCAACAGTTCCCGTATACCCTATTCGCGCACTGGAATATCGTTGTTGTTCTTTCTATATTTAGGAAGAATATCCGCCCTTTTCATCGTTCGATTTTACTGGCCAACATTATTATCAAGTCGTTGAAACATACTTCGTTCTGGTGTTTCAGAAGCCTTTATCATAGATATTCTCTATCAATTCATGACTTCAACGTGCGATTAGAAAGTCTGATGATGGTGGGTGAATGGTAATATTGCCTTTAACATGTGTGCCATAATGGTGAAATGCACGCTCGAGACATGGACGGATGGCGCATCTGCCCATCCCACCATCGTGGCGCAAGCAACAATGGCGCTCTGGTCTTGCACCCCAATGATGGGTCACTCTCATTCTGTCATTAGGGTATCTATCGAGACAAAGATCACCTATAAAACTTGATCGATCATTGTGTTTTCAGGATTGTCCAAACTGCACTCGCTCTTGGCTTGTGCTTCGTAGCAGCAAACGCCCATAAGATTGTACCAAAGGGACCGAACTCGTCACATTCTCATGTAGTTTTTATATGTTTCACGCAGCACATAAATGTCTTCTTGCTCATGATCTTCAATCGTTACGGCACTACTGTGAAAAAAACAAGAAGTTGCAAAATCGAGCCTAATAACGAGTTGGAAATTGATGGCTTCCTCAGAAACAAAATTACGAACGAAATGGGTTTCACAAAGGCTGTATAACAACCACGATGATTTTAAGGCAATCCGCCTTGGGAAAGGATAGGAAATATTTTAAAAATAGAATATAGATTAAATCCATCTACCCGGTTGATTGATACAAATCAAAACGGTTGGACAATGCTGATTATGTTGGCATGTATGCTCTGTTGGCGAGAACTTGAAATTGAGAACAAAAAATCGTGTTCCACAATAAGTTGTAAACAGGAAAAGCTTACGGCTAGATTTCTGCAAAATGCATTAGTCGGACTCTGATTCTGCTGGCATTGACCCCCGAGGCTTGCAGAAGCCATGCATTCCCCGTCAACGAGAACCTGAAAATGATAATCAAAAAGTTTGGAGGTATGGGGAATTGAACCCCAGCCCTCTCGCATGCTAAGCGAGCGCACTACCACTGAGCTATACCGCCAAATTGCAGCTACATCTCACTCATTATTCTTAAGACGAACTTGTCCGGAGGTTCAGTTGCCAATTGACACGCATTAAACGAACATGTCAGTCTGGCAGGACTAGCATGTAAATTGCTGCAACAGTTAACGGTTTTTGCGTTAGAAGAATGGAAAATCTTTGTTGTTATTTACATTTGTTGAAACTACATATAACACTTGCATTCATCGTTCGATTCTACTGGTCATCATTATTATTGAGCTGTTGAAACATACTTTGCGCTGGTGATCAATAGACAATAGACAATCAATAGACAATCAATAGAAAAAATCCCTGAATAATATCCAACACGAACATTATATAAGGTAGTCGACTATCCTGTTCTTGCATGTGCCATAATACTGTGTGAGAGAAGGTGGAAAACAAAAAATTTTTTATTTAGTTATGTTTCACATATCAAATATGAAGAAGGAGCAGCTTGATTCTTCAGTGTTATGATGCTCCGGAAGAGGAAATAATAAAAAAAACTATGAACTGTTAAAACGCAGTGTATTCCTATAGTTATTTTATGTTGATTATTGATTGTTCAGGTCGTCAATGAACTCGTAATCTTCATCCACGGCAACGGAGATGCAGCACTGCGCACAGTCACAACTGGATATGGAACGACTTATGGACTCACTTTTATCTATGCTCTTATTCGACCGGTCGTCTATGATGAGCGAGAGAGAATGTCTCACCGGTGCGCACGGCCGATAAACGGTCCATAAGTCATACCACTGGCTACTCGTTGAAGAAAGAAGCGTCCAAAGAACGTAGGGTGCAACTGCCAATAGGCACGCAGTGTATGGGGAATTAAACCCCAGCCCTCTCTCATGCTATGCTCTACCACTGAGCTATACCCCCAACTGAATGCAACTTCTCACGCGTTATCTATCCTTAAAGGAGCTGTGCCACGAACTTTTATTCTTTGATAGATGCGAGCGTAAGGTCTAATGAGAGCAAAAACACACAAATTGTCTATCAAAATTATTCTCTAATCCTTCAAGAGAGCTTTCTAACATTTACATTCGAAGAGAATTGTCTCTTGAAGCGATTGAACAGAGCGATCAGTTAGGTACGGTAGATCTCTCTATTTTTCTCTGTGCCCTCTCTCTTTACCGTTCACTCTAAGGAACAGTCTGATCATCGCGAGGGCGCTTCCTCGCTCCCTTTGCCGTCTCATTTCTCTGGCCTCTCCTTTGATCTACTTGTCTCTCACCTCCCCCAGATTCTCCAACACTAGTTCCCCTTGATCAAAGATCCGTCGTAACCTACCGTACTCTTCAACTTTCACACGTTGTATAAAATCAGAGAAAAACCAGAAAAATGCGCGACTTTCGCAGCCCTTCCTATCAGAGGGAGGCAAATCGAACGGCGCTTCCAGTTTAGAGATGAAAAAGTTCGTGGCACAGCTCCTTTAAGACACGTTATTTGCTCATCCCAGTGCGGCTGCCTCCACCCAGAGCCAAACCAAAACGGCTACAGTACCCCAAACGATCAATAAACCTGACGGCCAGGGCATGTCTGCGGAAGAAGAGGAGATACCCTATAGAGTGCCTGTGCTAGTGTAGTGCTGGTGTTTGCTACTTTGATTATGAACGATTTGTCTTTGTAGTGGAGTTGAAATTTGTGACTATATGAGTTTCGAGATGAATACATAGGGACAAGAATGGAATTTGACTGCAGTGTGCATTTGGAAAGGTCGTGAATATAATGTATAATAAGAGAGAATGTTACATAAATAATGTGCGTCGATAAAGATATAAGAGTTTCACCATGGCAAATTGGTGAATCAAGGAATGCTTACATGGAGGATAATACCTGCTTTGTGTGGGGCCCTACAGCCATGGGCGACCGATACTGAAGCTCCTCGATTCGATGGTTCGATAACGCTTTGCCATGCAGATGCAATAATCGTAGATGATCTATGTCATCCATGGATAAGGACTAAGCATTCTCAATAACTTCACCTCCAAAAATTAGTTCTCTCCTTGCTAATCGGCTTTTCCAAAAAAGAGACAGATATTCATGGTAAAAGGGCGGTGGTCGGGTATGTTTCACGCCGAGCAATTGTCTAGATTTTTATGGAACATATCGATATAGGAAAACCCATTAGAAGACTACAGAATAAAGATCACGAAGCGAAAGAAGAACATGCATTTTTATTGTTAGATATCGGTGAATCTGTTTGTCAGCATAATCGCTAGTGGTTGCGGAAATTATGCACACGGATTGGGCAATGCGCGTGGATTGCGCAATGTCACTGACGTCGGCTTTATCGTCGCAGAGACTGTTTAACTTATGAGACGACGTGACTTTCCGTCGTCATCTCCATTCATTTCTTCGCTCCGGGAGGGAACTTCGGTCTCAGCACCTGAATCGAGCCAATACGTTCAGATTCTCGTGCAATGCATCCACTTATCTTTCATCCTCTCTCATGGGGAAGGGCGATGAGCAGCTTCGTTTCACACCCGATACATATAATCAGAAGGGAAGTTAAAGAAATGCAATTATTGAGAAAAAATAAAGGATAGAGAACCACAACTTTAACCAAACGGGAAGAGGGAAGGGTAAATTTGGGAAATAGTGAAATGAGTCGAGAAAACAATTTCTCTGTTGCTGTCAATTGTTCATTTACTACTCTCTGATCTTTGATTTCATCCTTGTTTTTTTTCAAATTTCGAAAAGGTGACCAACAATGATCAAAACTTCACAAATATCTTGGATGTGAAACATAACGGCGCAACGTTTTGGTTGGGAATTACGCAACATGGTTCAGTCCGCATTTCTTCATCTTATCTCATAACACACCTTTGTAACATCTCATTGGACAATTTTAAACACGAAAGTGCAATATGAGTGCGAGACATGGATACGTCATAATGATGAACAATGGGTAAAAGAGTAATTTGACTGTTATGGCGCAAATGTCAAATAGCACAGTGTGTGACCCGATATCAAGAGAGCATTGTTCCTCAGCAGAACAGTGTTCACTTGATGTCGGGATAAACATGTACCACGAATACTAGCTCCAGAATAGTGAAACTCACATCTCTACATAGCATAATACATCATTTCAACCAGTCGTATCATATTTTTAAAATAACATCCAAAACACTATGGAAGACTCACCAACTTCTTCCTTCCCTTGGAAGAATATAACGGTCATGAAACATGTTTCATCATCATCATACATATTCAGGTCCAGCACATTCACATTCTAATCGTGCCCAAAACCGAGTTGTAGCCGTTCAGAAACGAGACGATATTTGCGCCATAATAGAGAAACTCAAATTTCCACCGATAATGATTCACTCATGGTCGTATCCAAATGTCTATGATTAATTGTATCTTCTTTGTTAAGCTTTAAAACTGCATGAAAACAACTCCTTCCTTCTCATTGAAGGAAATAGAGACCATGAAACATATTTAATCCAGCTGATTGTTCAGACACAGCATTTTGATATTCGTCATCAGTTCGCGAAAGAGTTCCTGTAGTTCAAAAACGAGGTGAGATTGATGAAGTACAGAGCTTCATCTGGCTAACGACTGTGCACTTTCAAATTTGCGTGCTATTCCGTCGTTTCTCTGACCATTAGCCATGATTTTGAATAGGTTTCACATTCAGCATATAGAGGCTGACTTTCAAATCCGTTTACCACTATAATATAAATACCCGAATGCGACACCCTAGTGGATTGTTCAGATTACTGTAGGTGTAGCATTGATTATTATTACTTTTTCCTACTGTGTACTGTGTGCGGAAGATTGATGTTTCACTCAGCGCGAAGCTGCGCTGATTTAGTTTACTTAGCCCCGCGAATTTTCAAGAAGGAGTTAGAATTCTGTGATCTCTATCGAGATGTGGTGCCTATGTGCCAAAGACGACCGAATGAATGAGACGTTGGATTAGATGCATATTGGTTGGATTGGAATTCATTATGCACTCGCTTAGTGGGACCCATTCCAAACTATGCAGTATTTCACAAATATCTTGCTTGTGAAACATACCAGAACATGTTTTTGGTAATTTTGCAACGCGATACAGTTATTTTTTTCTTTCTCTCATCTCATAAGTTTCCTATGTAACGTCTCATTGAGCAACTTGTCCAGATGAAAGTGCATAAAGAGTGCGAGACAAGGGTATTCCCCCGGGTGAAATACAACTGCGGCATGGACTTTTGCACCGTAATGGTGAATTTGGGCCGGCGAACGACGATGCATCTGTCCTCTTCACCATTTCTCGTTGGCGGTAATACCCTGATCGTCAGGGTTATCGATCGGTTGGGATACGGTAGTCGTTGTGTGTGGTGTAGTGTGGTGTCATGGGTGGAAACTGTAGCTCCGGGATGAGCTTCTCCAGCCGGTGAAGCTGGTGGTTGTTAATAGCTGCTGTGTGAAGGCGAAGCTGAAATGGGTCTCGAGTGGATTGTTATGGGTACGGTACTCGAACTGCTAAATGAAGATTATCAAATGTTTGACAGAATGCTCATGTATCGATTGGATTACGGTAGCTTACATCCATCAGGAAGTTACTAAGGGTTCCAGAGAATTATTGTCGCTCAGAAACGAGGTGAGATCGATGGATTTATCACAGAATTCAGACTTTGTCAATCTCAAATTTCAATCTGCTCGAAAATTCGTTTCAAGAAAGGCGCAAGCGAAGCACTCAGCTGGACCAACCCCTTAATCATAGCGTTAGTCAGATGAGCCAGAAAGGCATTAGTCTGTGTCAAATATTTCGTGAAACAGAACTGCAACGGGTTTGATTCCCTGATTCGTTCAGATTCTTCAGCTCAAGAGCCATTCCAGAACTACAGTGGCCCCAACGAAAGGAATAGGTCGAATGAAGCACAACCTTACATGTGTGGTCGACTCTTACATGACCACCCCATAAACGATGTCATAGATTAAATAATGCCCCAAACAGGACCTGCAACCTGTTTTCGCTTCCTGGTCTCTGATTACAATGTTGTTGTGTTTTCAAAACATCCATCTAACGATTGCCAACAATGCAATTCTTCGCAAATATCTTGCTCGTGAAACATACCTACGATTGGAAATTACGCAACATAGTTCAATTAGCATTTCTCTCTACCATCTCATATCACGCTTTTGTACCATCTCATAGAGCAACTTGTCCAGATGAAAGTGCAAAAAGAGTGCGAGACTAGGGTATTCCACCGTGTGAAATCAACTGCGCCATGGACAGTTGCGCCATAATAGTGAAATGGTGGACACTTGAGACGACAAAAGTCCGCCCAAGAGCACGGGCAGAGAAAATGAAAATGCTTTCCAAAATTCGTTCCCTGCATTCCATCATATTCCCAGGCTCAGTATCCCATCATGATGTAATTGATAGTGAAATATGCTTCATGATCTCAATTTCCTGTCATGAGAATTAATAACTTGATTATCAGAGACACCTCATAAGAAAGGTATAAAACATTCATGAGCGTTTGATAAGCAATATATCGGTGAAAGGTCATACTCTACAGTATCGTATCATAGTGCAATCGATTAAGGAGTACAGTAACCTGCAATGAGGACAGCTCGTGAAGATTCTTCATAATGTTTATCTCTTTTTCTGCAGGATTACCATTTGGATATACTCAATTTCGTCCGACTGATTGGATTCTTAAAGGGACCATGTCACGAATTTTCAAGTCATGCTCAGATTAAAGAACGCAAATTTCTGAACAAAAAACGTTTACACATATATTCAGAAATCGCAGATACAAACATAACCCATGAAACATGTAATCCAAGCACATGTCAACTTCACTATTTTGGCGCAAGGGTCCATGGCGCAGTTGCCGTTCACTTAATCCCCCAGACTATTGAGTAACCTGACTGGTCATTGAAATTTATTGTCTTCTGACAAGCTCAGACCACTAATCATTTATCCTCATTCCATCCAATCGGTCCGTCGAAATTTATCAGATCCCCAACCACTGGTTCCTAGGGATTCTACTTCTGAAATAAAGATCATTTCTCATTGGTCTAATTACATTAACTACATTAACGAATTTCCGACGAATAAACTTTTTGCCTATGTTTCTCCTCCTTGATAAGAATCATTATTGGTATATCCCAATGCACCTTAGTGCCGATTTAGAACCCCCTACTCGCTGGCTTTCGCTTATTCGCCATACTCACCCTTCCCTCCATCTTCAAACTGGCTTCCAAAAAGAAAACCTTCCCCCCCCTCTCCATGTCCCCAACGGTTCGTTCGACAACGCACATCAGCCAAGTTGGCCCAAACTGTATTTGCAGTTATATCTTTGTTTCTTCAACTTCAATTCGTGTCCATTTCAACATTATAACGCTGTTATCTTTCATTCCAATCAACAGAAATAATAAGAAAAAGAATAGTTTAAGAAGTGCAATTATTGAAAGAAGACAAAAGTTAGAGAACCCCATCTATAGCCAAACTACGAGAGGGGGGGGGGTGAATGGGGGATGGAATGAAATGAATCGAGAAAGGATTATGTTTGCATTTGCACTTTTGCAGTCGAAGATTCCTTTGCAACTGTATGGTCTCTGATTTCATTGTTTTTTTTCAAATTTAGGACACATTTGGGGGAGGAGGATTGGAAACTATGGAATCTAATGAACCGTGGAACCGTGTCTAATGTCAGTTTACAATACTCGGCGTAAGTGGGGATGACGAAGTAGAGCCTCGTTGATAAAGCAGACGACACTGGCATTGCGCAATTGTCGTGCATTGTCCAATCCGCGTGTATAATTTCCACAATCCCGTGCGACAAAAGATTCACTGATATCAGTCAAGTAACGTCGTTTCGTGATCTTTATTCTATACTCTTTTATTGGTTTCTCAACATTAATACGGTTTCAAGTAATTCAAGTGATTTTGATTTTTAAACGTTCCTTCTTATGTGGGTGGCGTGAAACATAACTGATCACCGCCCGTTTACACGAATGTTTATTTTATTTCTTTTGGAAAAATCGATTCGCAAGGATAGAAAAAGGATAGAAACAACTTTGGGAGGAGAAGATATTGAGAACGCCCATTCCTGATCTACTGCCTCTTTAGATGACATTGATCAGCCTCGAGTTTTTACATCTGCGTGGCAAAGCGAAACCGGAACCATCGATCCAAGCAGCTTCAGTGGCTCTCGGCCCCCACGCAAGCAGGTAACCTCCGGGCAATTAAATGTACATTCGGGGCGCCGAGTATTGCAAACTGATTTTAGACACGGTAGCTCCTTCAATTGAGCTTTACTCTCATTTTAGTACTGAAATGGGCTAATCGAGAATGCAGATTACATTCGGAGATAGGAACTGAAATCGATTTGAAGCCAAAATTCAAATTGTCTTCTTATTCGCGATTTTTCAAATTCAAATTCTGCCGTGTCTAAGGTCAGTTTGCGATAAAATTCGGCTCCCCGGACTGTACCTTTAAGTACTACGCGCATCGCACTAAGCACATAGGTAAGCAGGCATCAATGACATTGCGCTGTTCTCGGGCATTGCCCAATCCGCGTGAATCATTGCCACAAACACGGGCCTGTCCATGTCACCGATATCAACACCGTGGTTTATTTATCGTTGTATGTTTTTACAATGCAATAATTGCTGATCTTGAACTTGTCTTCTTATGACTAGAGTATGAAACATAACTGAGCACCGCCCTTCTGCCATGAAAATTAATTTTTAAAAATTGATTCGCAAGGAAAGAATCAATGTTCTGAAAGAAAGAAGGATTTGAGAATTCCTATTCCTGAAGCATCGCATCAAACTCTGGTGTGATCTGGCCCTGTGTATTTATTCTTGAATAAACACTATTGAACGTGAAAAATATCTGCAGGTGAGCTCTTATACACTCTGTGAAACGTATCTCATCACTCATCAAGCATTCAGAGCCAGAAATTCGCCCGAGGCAAAAAGCAACACGGAGGAGCTGTTTTCTGGAACCTTGCGCATGTGTGCATTTGCAGGTCTATAAGAACCTAGTTTTCGGTTCACTCGCCGGAGGTAAGAAATGACCAGCTCCCCGGGCCGCATGCAGCGCGTGAAGTGTTACGCCTGAGGCGTTACTGCAATGTAAGAGTGTTTCTTTGGGTAATGTACAGGCAGATATTTGCGCTATAATGGTGAAATGGACGCTTGCGCCTTTTGATGAGGGCTTCTGTCGATTTCGCCATTATGGCGATAATGTCATTGTTCTCGTTCACCCTTTTTTTACCAGTGCTGATTTTCAGCTACGCAAGAGGTTTTCTAAATGTTTCTTGCTAGATGAGCACTAAGGTTGGCAGTTTGAGTACGAAATCGATTATGTTTCAGTAAAGCTATATTTAACTGTTGTAATGAAGAGTTCAGACATTCGTGAATGCAGCGTAGAATAAGAGAGGATGCCACATAAATAATCTTCGTCGATAAAGAGTTTTGAGTTTAATCGTCGCGAAGTGAAGAATGATCAATATTCAATGATTCAGCGCAATGATTCAGGTTCAACACAACTGGTCATATTGTGATCAATTATACAACACACACGACCAGATAGTACGAGTAGGAAGCGATGTTTCAGGAATAGTCTATCTTCATATTAGGGTGAGTCCTAAGTTCGCGGAATTTTTTTCGCAAATTCATTTTCTCCACTTCTATTTCCGCACACATTTCCCCCTTCTAGTACGTGATGTGGACTGATAGAATGGCATGCCTGCCTACTATACATAACTACACACTTTGAAACTGCGTAGCTTTTATAAATAAAGATAGATAGATTTCAAAGAAGTGTGAAAGACTTTCTTTACAACCTAATACATTGACGAATTTTTGATGATTTGCATATTTGCCTATGTTTCACATCGTTGATAAGAACCAATGAAGAAATTGCAACAAAATTATCTTGTTAATCTATAAGGTGCAATTTTTGAAGCCGTTTCGGCCAATATTATCAGACAAACTCATAAGGGACTATTATCAACGTTCCGTTTGAATATGTCTCGAATACAGTAACCAATGAACGGATTCCAACCCGCGCAGCGGGTCGACCAACGGGAGGCACTTCCCCCCATTGGTTGGGTTATTGGTACGCCGGTGCGAAGCACCGGCGTCCATATTTATCAGTGTCATGGTTCTCCAAACTAACTGATCCCAGCCCGCGCAGTGGGCCGACCAACGGGAGGCGCTTCCCGTCAATTTCCCTAATGATTAGTACGCCGGTACGAAGTGGCAGCGTGCCGACCGACGGTCGGCGTTTTCATAAGTAACGCCGAAAGTGCCGCGTCGCTGTGCTACCATTTCTACTCGGAATGACTATCGCTAACTCATGATCGTCTTATGATTGAATGAGACCCCTAACCCGGACGGACCCCATAACATTAGCAGAACGGAGCTCACGCAGTGAGCGTAGTTCTGCTAGTTGCATGACTACCAATGGTAACACTGATATGTTTCACAACTAGTTATTTGCAGAACATAGCATTGATGGGAATGGGTAGTCGTGAAACAAAGGTATAACACATAGATCTTCTAACAAAGCGAGTCTGAATGAAGAAGGCCCTACCGCAGAGACTTTCCCAAAACGTAACAAAAGTTTGCCAATTGGGCTGATAATCATAGCACAGACCATTTGCGTTGAAATTAGGCCATTCGCAGATTGTATCGGACATGATCTGAAGCCAAAGATGTCCCCGAACCCTTTTCCTCTTGTCCGTCTGTATCATATCTCCTGACTGGCTCACATTAATTGTAGGTTATTTTTGGGCACGCCTATCTCCTAGGGAGTCGGGTGATAATCAGGAAAATAAAAAAAAGTGCTGTTACTCTCATGAACATCGTTCAGAAAAGGAAACTCAAAAAACATTGTGGACTAGGGCACTATGCCGATCGCGTGCGTTGCACTAGAATCTTGCCAAAATGGTTTGATTTAGGTGCTGAGGCCAAAGTTCCCTCACGGCGCGAAGAAGTAAGTGGGGATGACGAAATAAAGCATCGTTGACACATAACTAAAACAGTCTCTGCGACGATAAAGCCGACGTCACTGACATTGCGCAATTATCGTGCATTGCCCAATCCGCGTGCACCATTTCCACAATCCCGTGCGACAGAAGATTCACTGATATCTGTCAAGAAACTTATTTTTCCTTCGTTTCATGATCTTTATTCTGTACTCTTCTATGGGTTTCTCAACATAAATAGATTCGAATGATTGTGATTTTCAAACGTTCCTTCTTATGTGCGTGGCGTGAAACATAACTGATCATCGCCTGTTTACCACGAATATTTTTTTGTTTTTTCTTTCTTTTGGAAAACTCGATTAGCAAGGATAGAAAAGGGATAGAAACAACTTTGGGAGGAGAAGTTATTGAGAATGCTCCTTCCTGATCCATCGTCTTTATAGATGACATTGATTTGCCACGAGTTTTTGCATCAGAATGGTAAAGCGCAATCCGAACCATCGATCCAAGCAGCTTCAGTGGCTCCACGCAAAGCAGGTATCCTCCGGGCAAATAAGCATTGTGCGCATCGCACTAAGCACATAGGTAAGCAGACGTCAATGACATTGCGCAGTTAGCGTGCATTGCCCAATACGCGCGAATCATTGCCTCAAGCACGTGTCTGTCCGTGATACCGATATACACCACGAAGTCTTTTATCATTAAATGTTTTTACAATACGCATTCGCGTAATAATTGCTGTCCTCGAACCGTTCTTCTTATGAGCATAATGTGAAACATAACTGATCACAGCCCTTCTACAAGGAATATTAGTTTTTTTTTATAAAAAAATATTCACAAGGAAAGAAACGATGTTTTGGAGGAGGGAAGGTCTTGAGAATTCCCATTCCTGAAGCATCGCCTCAAACTCTGGTGTGATCTGACCTTGTTTATTTATTTTTGAAATGTTAAAATGTTAAAATGCTATTAAAAGTGAAGAAACATCTGCAGTTGAGCTCTTATCCTTGTGTACGCAGTATGAAACGTACCTATCTCATCACTCATCAAGCATTCAGAGCCGGAAATTCGTTCGAGGGAAAACGTTGGACGGAGGAGCGTGATTTTGGAACCTGGCGCTTGTGCGCAGTTGCAGGTATATATTTAAGATCCTAGTTTTCGATTCACTCGCCGGAGATCAGCAAGGACTTTCCCAGCGGGTCAGTGTTGCGTTTTTGATTGGGAGAAGTAGATTCATTGTGCCGCGTTCTCGGAGAGGCGGTGGTCTCTTGCCGCCATGGACACCCAGGTCGAGGAGAATGAGAGAAGGCGAATATACTTCTCCCAATCAACAACGCAACACTATAGCGGGCGGCATGACATTTACGTCATAATGATGAAATATGGTGTCAGGGTAATTTAACTACGCCAATGACCAATGGTACAGTTGCCTTCAACCCGACATCAAGAGAACTTTGTTCCTCAGTCACGCAAACCACAATTCACCAAAAAGGGCGTTTCTAGAAACGCACACTTTCAACGAAGAAACGCGCGGCGTTTACAACGTTTGAATTTTTCAAATAATTGATTTCATCATATTAGAAATTGAAATGACCGGACTTGAAAAATATTTTTTTATAGCCAATCCTTTGAAATGTTTTGAGTTTCCTCCTTTTTCTGTAATGTTGAACCTTTATTTTACTAAACAATGAAAAATTTATAAGAAAAAAGGCCAAATTACATTTTGACCGTTTCAGAAAAGTGCGCGCTTTTTTGACAGGGTCACTTAAGAACCAAAAACGCCCTTGTGGTTTGCGTGCACCAGGAACAATGTTCACTTGTTCTCGGGATAAACCTGTGCCAAGGACAGGTTGCGCCATAATGGTGAAACTCGCATATTTTCTTATCATAGTACATCATTTCAATCAATCGTATCATATTTTAATGACTACAACTGCTGATGAATGATCAACTTCTTCCTTCCCTTGGAATAATATAGCGGTCATGAAACACATTTCATCCTGTTGACAATCAGTGTTCAGGTCCAACACTGACATATTCGACCCGAGTCCAAGAGAGAATATTGTCGCTCAGAAACGAGGTGAGATTGATGTATAAACCGGTTATGTAATATTATGAAGGGACACCTACTTCCCCTGGACTATTTCAATGAAGTGTGTACTGATTCTTGGACAGTTTGCAGTGTACAATTCGACTACGGCGTCATGAGCGTCACGAAGTAGCTGCAGTGCTCGTTCAAGGTGATGCTGCTGAACTAGCGTGCACTGCGCCGTTCGCGTGCATTGCACGAGAATCTGGATGAAACGGCTCGATTCAGGTGCTGAGGCTGAAGTTCCCTCCCATCGCGATGTAACAAATGGGGGATAATGAAGGAAAAGCTTTGTCTTCACTTAACTGAAATAGTCTCTGCGATGATTAAGACGACGTCGCTGACTTTGCGCAGTTCGCGTGCATTGTCTAATCCACGTTCACCATTTCCACAACCATGTGCGATTATCATGTCAAAAGATTATCTATCGAGAAAGATATCGGTGTCTATGACAGACACGTGTTTGCGGCAATGATACAAGCGGATTGGGGCAATGCACTCGAACTGCGCAATGTCAGTGACGTCGGATTTATCATCGCAGAGACTGTTTCATTCTTCAACCTTGACTTCTTCGCGCCGGGATGGAACTTCGGTCTCATCACCTCAATCGAACCATTTAAGCAAGATGTTCGTGAATTGCACGCGAACGGTGCAGTGCACGCCAGTTCGGCAGGTTCATCTTGAACGAGAACTGCAGCTGCTTGGTGTCGCCCGTGACTGCGGTGGCGTTGCCGAATTGACCACAGTAATGAGGCGTGGAGAAGAGTGTCACCTATGGTTATGGTTACGGTTATGTTTAGTGAAAGTTATGGCAGAAACATATTAGGTTTGGTTATGCTACGAAATTGGGGAGAATTAGCTTCATACTGGATTTTTTCTAAAAATGATGACCATGAATTTGGAATACGTTTCATAAAATGAATACAACTGTTTGACACATTCATATTCTATGTTCATCTTCGCTGGACCGCGATGCAACTTAGTTTTGGACATTAAAAAGGCTAATGTTATGTAATATAGTATTACGAAGGGACATACTTCCCATGGACTATTTCAATGAAGTGTGTACTCATTCTTGGACAGTTTGCAGTGTCAAGAAGAATGACGACTCGCTTTTGGCTCCATTTCTGTATCAACCCATAGGTCACAACTCGGAATTGGGCGGAGTTCGCAACACCTTTGAGAAAAGATGATATTTTTATCATTTTCATAAAGCAGATCGAGTTATATCAAGAGCGCTTCTTACAGTTTTTGTGGATATCTAAATATTCGGCCTTTGGGCGATCAAAAATTGCTTGTGGTAAGACATGCCTACTCATTGTCACAGCTCGTTGAAGTTTCTGATATAAATGATTATTGTGAAACATACTGCGTGAGGACATTTGCCGATGTCTGGCTAAAATTTGACACCTTTCTAGCTCTACTCGCTGAGCTAGGACGAATGAAAGAGTACCGAAAATGGGTCGAAAACGCGCGAGTTCGAAAAATCGACCAACTTTGAAAAATCGCGCCGCTGCTCTTTTTCGCGGCAGAAGATCATGATGGCGGCAACGAATGAGATCATTAGTGGGAAGTATATGATAATTATGGGCAGTGGCTAATATCAGGTTGGGCGAAGATAATCGATGTGAAATCAGATATATCAGAACTTATGCCCCAACCTAATAATTTGTCAGGTGCGCCGATTCCAATTCATCGGACATTACTCCACATATTTATAAATAAATAAAATTTGAATATGATCGATGAGGAACGGAAAACCGGCCTTGATTAGCATTTGCTAAAATATTACAACTGATAAACTTTGAGCTTTGAACTTTATTGTGCTGAGGCACATGCAAAAACAGGTATTCAGAGAAAATACGTTATAACACGCAAAATAGTTGAACAGTCGTCAGACGAATATATTGCGCGTACTTGCATAGCAGTTCCATTTGAATTTTTAATATTATAACAAACAAATTAAGAAATTCGAGCACCTATTAACAGAGGGCGGCCATTGAATTTTCATGAAACGCAAAAATTATAAAATAGTGTATTAGGGGTAGTTTTTGACGTAGATTCCGAAAATGAACTTCATTTGACATGAAAATGAAAAATCGAATTTTTATCAATTTTTAAGAATAAAAATTCAAAAAATAATTTTTCAATGGAAAAAAATAAAATATGCTATATAACTTCAGATTTATGTTTTTGGTTAACCCGGCCATATTTGGCTATTTTTTGACGATATTCGAAGCTTATTGAACTGTTATTTGCGACCATATTTTCCCGAAAAGTGCATATTTCGCCTCTTATATGGCTCCGTCGAATCACAGTACTATTTCCATTGGAAAGAGCATAAAATTCTGACGCCGAAAAATATTTTTTCAAGAGGATCGGAGCTATCACACCCTTCGAGAAAAAATCGTGAAAATGGTCGGTATACAAAAAAATCAAATTACAAAAAAATTTTTTGATAAAATTTTTATAAATGGAAAATTTTTATGTCCAATTTAACTTCATTTTTGTGTTTTAGGATATACGAGTCGTATCTGACAATCGTTTGGAGATTTTCTGAACGTATTTGAACCATTGTTTTCTGCCCTCTTTTCTAGAAAAACGCCTTTTTCGTGTCTTATTCCGTCAAAACTGTTTATCTGTTCTATTTTCATTGTACGATCCAACACTGGAAACAAAAATCATCTGACTGATTCTTCACAATAGTAACACTTCATAAGGCACTGATTGTTACAACAATTCGTCATCTTTACTAATTCGTCTTCTCTTGGATTGCCTTGTCTCCATCTGTCCTCCCTCCTCCTCTTTCTCCGCATTTTGTTCAGCGACTTCAATCTCCAGTCCCAGATCAGTCGCCATTGCCTTCACTCTCGCTCTCATATCGTCTTCAACATTGTACAAGGGCTCATCTTCAAAGTCCAATTGATAGTCCCCTTCCTGCTGCAGTAGTGCATCCATTGTAACATCCTCTTCATCCTCATCATCTTCAAGTACTTCGGCACAACATTTCTGTGATCTCAAGATGCTTCTTCGCGCAAAAAACGATGCACTATTTGCCGGACATAATGAGATACTGCAGCGAAAGGAGTTGGAAAATATTTTGAACGATGAAAATACATTTAAAGCTTTATATTGACATGTGTATATATTCTTGCCGTTATCCATGTAGTGCGCAAGACTACTGAAAATTACATCGGCAAATGTGAATAAAATCCAAGAAGGGTGCTGCAGAGCTAGAGCAGTTATATATCTATGTGTGTTGTCTAAGCAAAAAAGATATGGAAGTTGTTGTCAACACCTTCGTCAATTTTTTTCGGAAGGTCTGACAAGCGATTTCATTTGCAAACAGTACGCTGCTTGTGCAGAATTTCATGCACTTTCCGGTGATCCGTATGGCGCAATTCGACGGCATGGTAAGTGCATTATTCAATGCATTGTAGTGGCTTTTCAAAAAAATAATGGTAGAAGGGCGATGATCAGTTATATTTCATACCCTGCTCATAAAATGAAACGTTCGATATCAGCAATTATTCCTCCATCACGAGGTATTGTAAAAATGACAAAAGATAAAAGATTTCGAGGTGGATATCGATGTCACGGACAGGCACGTGTTGTGAAAATGATACACGCGGATTTGGCAATGCACGAGGTATGCGCAACGTCAGTGACGTCGGGTTTGTCGGCGCAGAAACGACGGGATTTTATTTCCCCATCCCCGTTCACTTTTTCGAGCAAGGAGAGAATTTGGATCTTGGCACCTGAAACGATTCTCGTGTGATGCACGCCAATACACAGCGCGTCAGACTTGCAGGTTGTGCCTGTCACACTGTCATTTAGCGCGTCTGGGGGCGAGGAGACCCTAACCAAAAGCATATAGATAGTACTCGACAAGACAAGTTCAACCGTAACATTTCCGTAACTTTCATTACCGTAACCCAAGCTCCGCCCCCAACGTGTGGTGTAGCGCCAGTGCGTTTGACTGGGATTTTAAAGGCCGGGGTTCGAATCCCGCAGCCACCAAATGTTTTTGTTCATTTTTTTCCTTGTTTGGTGACATCGGATGGTTATGCACAAGAAGTATTTAGGCGTGAGACACTGTTCTTTCATGTGAAAACGCGTAACGAATATGTGAATATGTGTCTATTTCTGCTCATGATTGCAACTTTGCCAAACGTTTACTTGTAAAAGGAATAGATCTAGCTATAGATGATTTCACTGACATACGCAGGTCACAAACATCTGTGAAACTAGAACAGGGTTGCTCAGCTGTTCTACCGTTTACCTGATCTACAAAGTGCTAATTTCTGTTGCGGCGGATGTTGGTCTCTTCGTCCGCACTTCGTCACAACTTCGTTCAAAATGGTCCTAGAGAACCAAACCAAAAACTTATCGATAGTACTCGACGAGACAAGTTCAACCGTAACCTTAACTACCGTAACCCAACGAAAAAGGGACAAAAAATGCCATTTTTTTCAAAATGGTCCTATGGTTACCAAACTCCGCAAGAGTGTAGAGGATACCGTGGGAGTAATACAAATATATAGGGACACCGATAACAGTTCGAAACACGATTACAGTGAACAAAATGTGCGAATGAGTTAATTTCTTGAAAGATATTGCATCAAAGACCATAAATACCGTAATTCGAACTTTTATCGGTGTCCCTAAATATTTTTATTACTCCCACGGTATCCTCTACACTCTTGCGGATTTTGGTAACTATAGAACCATTTTGAAAAAATGGCATTTTTTGGCTCTTTTTCATCATTAACTCAGTTGAGAAATTTTTTTGGGTGTCATTCTGTAGGAAGAATGTAGCTGATATATTACAGTGCATGCATGATTTTTATGGCGATATGGGATACACTTTCAAAGTTTTTACGAATCTTTTTTCTGACTTTGACGACATGCGGAGCTCCAAATAAGTCTCATTTCGTCCGTTGTTCTGGCCTGGCAGGTGAACCAGGGAGGTATCACGCCGTGCATGTGTAAGCCCAATAGTCAGCTATAAGTAGCCACATTGAATAGAGGATATCGTCAACGAGTGAAAAAATACATAATCTTAAACCATCCGACTTCAGAAAAGCTACTTTACGATATCTCGCATATTCAGGCACTCACCGCCTCTTTCTGCCTGCATAAGTGAACCTCGAAAAAATAATATGCAATATTCTACTTAAGTAGTATCAACTGCCGGTATGCCCGACTCTTGGTGAAGCCTGCTTCTTGCTGTAGAAAATCCCAAACATGGCATGTCGTCACTAAAAATTCGTTTTTTGAAATCGTCGTATTACAGTCAGAAGGTAACAGTGGCCATTTTGGTATGGTGTGCATACTCCTTGCGCGAAGGACACTCCATGCCACCACATCCAGCCTAATCTTTGATTTTGACATTTTGAACCATGACCCCCGGGTCATGGTTCGATATTTTACCCCCAAAAGCGCACCGGGAGCATGTTTGGAGCGCAATATCTCCAGTTCTGAAGTAGCAGCAGGAATGATATATTGCAGATCCGTACATGTGCACTTTATGAACACAACAGTGTTCTGGATATCACCCTCGAATATTGCGCTCTCAAATGACAAAGTCCTGCATAGTGAACTTTCGCTCGATATTTTCCAAATTGCTAGCCTAACAAGGGCGCAAACGCTTCCTCAAGTGTTTCCAAATGGGCCGAAATTTTTGACGCATGCCATATCAAGTGTGTACATCACAGCTGTGATGTTTGTTATTGGCATCGCTGACCGCTGTCGTTTGGACGACATCGCGAACAGATGACATCCAAAGTGCATTTTTCGTAAAAACAGGACTGTAACTCGAAAGAAAGAAAAACTATCCATTAGCTCACGCGTGATCCTTATCATCTATATGAAAGTGCTCATAACCCTTCTCTCGGTTACTCTCAAAACTTCCGGACTTTTTGGCAAACTCAAATTTCAAAAATACACAATTTTTGCTACACTTCTAACCAAGGATTGATAAATGTCGATTTTGTGAAGACAGCAGACAAAAAGAACTTTAAACCAAAACTTGAGTTAATAGCATGATTCATGGCGAATAAATGCCGCGCTTTAAATCCTGAATAGCAATACTAATGACTCAGCAAAGCTCCGTCAACCATGAAGTGCGCGAAAACAGGACCATTCGAAGACAGTGTGCTGTATATATCAATCGAAACTTATCCATTAGGTTTGAGCAATTTTATGAAGAGCCGTCCCAACCCTTTCAGAAACAATGTTTGGCTTGTTACTGGGTAACCGGACTTTTTTGCTCTGTGATATTTGTGCAAATTTGTGCCTGCGAAACAATACAAATGATTGCACAAATACAACTTTGGAATGACCTCAAATCTAGCATGTGTTTTCAACACTAGGATGCATAGGACGTAAAATAACAGAGAGCTTATTTCGATATCACATCGATTTTTCACACAAGTTGCACTCAAACTGATTACGCCAAATATAAGCCCCGCCCACTTTTTGCGCGAAAAGCGCGCGGTTTCCTTAAACACTCGAAGTGACGATGCCAAATATAAGCCCCGCCCACTTTTATCCAAAAACGCGCGTTTTTGGCTGACCCGCGGGGTGTCCGCGAGACCTGCAAGTCTGACGCGCTGTGCAATACGGCAAACTCTTCTTGGACGAGCACTCAGCTGCTTGGTGACGCTCATGACAACAGCGGCGTTGTAGAATTGTCCGCAGTAATGCGGCGTCATCTGAACGGGGCAAAGTGCCTTGCGCAGATCATGTGCGTGGGGTAATGCGCGGAGTTCCGGGCATACCAGCCTGCGGTCTGCGAGGAATTTTTGCCACCATGGACCAGCAGAAATCAATTTCTCGGCAATATCGGTTTTTCTCAGCTAGGCATTTGCTACAGAATGGTATAATACGCATTCCAGCTATTATATAATACATACCATCCCAACTGTTATACGTAGTACGCTCATTTAGGATATGGGTCATCACACTATTACCCATCCTAACTGAACTGTTGCTCTAGTCGATTTATCTCACATGTGAAACATACTCCGTAACCACGAAATAGCATGTAAAAACATGAGACCATGGTGGCATCCAGGTATGATAGCGTACTAGGAACAACAGTTAAGTTAGGATGCATAATACTCAGGAAGATGAAATACTGAGTAACTTTCGTCGCACATTCGGCTGAGTTTCATCGCTTCTTTCCAGAGACATCATAATGATGTTGAGGAGGGCTTTCTTCATCGACTCAACCTCCTCCTTCTGAAGATTCTACCCATGTGTTATCGATGTTGGAATCGGATCAATAATAATAGTATCATTCCGGTTCTCAAGCGCGAGGCGAGCGGTCGGTCCCCTGATCGCTCCGATTCCTCCCGCCGGAATCGCCCTCTCTGCTGTGTATCATTCTCATA